>JAQFVV010007087.1:0-171670 GCA_028023455.1 Epiperipatus broadwayi
ATTTATTTATGTAAAATCATTTCCATTTATTTATTTTTTATTCTTTAAGTTTTTATCATGATTTTTTTTTTGTTCTTCGTTAAATTAATTATATAAATGTTAAACTTAAGTCGGGCATGAATGGCTGTATAGATTTGTAAAGTTATATTAGGGGAGGGTAATCTTAGGTATTTGTTTCGTGGTTAAATTGGGTCAATGGATTGGATATATTGGTGTGATTAGTAGATGTAATATTGATTCGCTACGGGCAGAATCGCTTCATACGCCGCACACTTCCGTTTGCCTATGGAAGGAATTATAAGTCGGATACTGCAGTTCCTTTCTATGGAGTTTTTTGTTTTATTGCTCTTCTTTGCAGATAGATGTAATATTCCTATCTCATAAGAGGCAATTTCTTCTTTTAACCTTTTGTGCTGCCGTATTTTATTACATTGAATACATCGATGTATCAGATGAATTGATGCCAGTTTGACTACGAATTTTAGCCTAAGGTTAAATAGGGATAGAATGTTTATTTTCAAAATCAAATTTATGTGGTCTATTCATACTCGATCCTAAATAAAAATGCATTAAATTTAAGTTGTTTATAGACGCTTGCATGGATTGTTTATTGGTTAACTATGTTTTGCGTTTCCATATTTGATCAAAATATATAGACATTCGATAAATAATGATACCTTACGGTGAGTATCTAAAATGTATTTATTCGGATGTCTTTTAAGTTATTGTTGACAATGCAAGTATCTTATGGTGAATACTATTGGGTTACGTATAAATTTCCCTCCGCAATTGTCAGTAATCAATGATTTTATATTTTGATCGTTTATGTTTACTTTGAAATGTTTTTAACCGTGTAATCTATGTAACTGATCTATAGCAACATATTAAAACAAGCTTTTATAATCCCATCTGTGCGAACTTAATTAAAATGTAAACTTATAATATAATAGAAATTAAAATGTAAATTAAAATCTAAGGTAAAGTTAAAAATAATGTTAAAATGTAAAACTAATACTAAAATTATTTTAAATCTTATATATATGTGCATAAATAAATGTTTGTATGTTAATTACTGGCAGTGGCTTATTTTATTCCTTTTTTTATATATACTCTTAGATTATCTTATTAAATCTCTGCTATTCCACTGAGCTAGTGACATGGGCTAACGACCGGAATCAAAATTTAAAAAAAAAAAAAAAAATTTTTTTTTTTTGACTTACGTATCTGCCTACTTTATAAATTTTTCTAGGTTCAAATGCCTAGATGGCGCCCCGTAGTGCAGTTTACGTTAAGTCTTTTCTCCGGATCGTTACAATATATATATACTTAGCAATAATAATTTAGTAATTTATATGACAATTAGGAAGAATTAATATAATGATCTTTAACACACATATAAAGTCTGCATTTGAGCGAGCTTAATTAACATATTAATTACTGAATAGCAAATAATGATAATAAAGTTAAGATAAGTTATTATTCACTTTACCTTCACTAACATCTATAGTCTTTATAACACAACCCTTGATGAGGCTATTGAGGCATTTCAAAATAATAATAAAACCAAGACAATCTCTTAAAAGTACCAGATGGCTTAGTTACCTATGGAAGGCAAGATCCTGGGAATGAAGTCTTCTGATAATGATCTTCATTGGTTTTCAACTTGTGGACACAATGATGGTAGCACCAATCGTAGAAAGAACACAGTTCTTTTTTCTGGATTTTTATATCAATCTCTTCTTTTGTTTTTTTATCTTTTCTGGAGTAATTTTGACTTTTGCTTTAATTAGTTCACTTAATTAATTTACGCATGCCAACGCTATATACTGTACTGGGCATTATAAAATGCCCATGCACAAGTTTGCTATAAAAAGCATTACAGCAGGTACATGTATATAATAAGGTAAATTCATATATATATAAATTGTATCATAATTTGACGTATGCCACCTAGTGGCTCTAGAATACAATGTTAGTTTCAGGTCCCCTATATTAGGTGGAATTAAAAAAGGATAATGAAGCTTCACTGTAATATTTTGAAGCCAAATGGAGGGTAAACTCATTATCTTTAAGTGTTATCAAAATGAAGAAAACTTTTAGGTTCCTAATGACAACAAGGTTTTAACTGACTTCATTGTGAAAACAAAGATGGCAGAGAACGTTTCAAATCAAGTACAAAATAGAGGGGAAAATGTGGTTCAAGAAAACAGCAGTATAATTAAACAACTGATGGAAGAAGAGAATCCAGTTAATAAAGAAAACACCTCAGATAATTTGGATTATATGTCACCCAAAATATCACAAGGGAAAGAGGAAGTGAATGTTGTTGAAGGCTTCGAAAAAGTTTAAAATTGAAAACGGTATCTAAAAAGTGAAACCGATTAATAAAAACAAAACTATAAAATCTAAATTTGAAACTAATGAGAGAAGTAAATAAAAAAAAATTATTTAATGTTAATAACAAAAAATTGAAGTATGAAGAGGCATTACAATCAAAAATGAAAATCTATGCAAATGCAGTAAAAACTGGAGGGAATAGAAATATGGGGTAAATAATGTTATGCAAGAGGCTTATGATAATATATTAGATTTAACGGATGATGAAGATGAACAATCAACTGTTTTAATGAAATCACTCAATGAATAACTTTTAATAAGGATTGAAAAATTTAAGGAGTAAAAGCGAACAATTCTTTCATCAAGATCACAAACACAGACAAATTCATTTTACATGCTGGATGCTCGACACTCCATCTAGAAATATAATCTTTGTAACAGTAATAGAGTTTTGTTGTAATATTTGTTGGCATGGGTCTGCATGCCTCATTTCTTCCTCAGGAGTCAATGACGGTGGTCGTTGGAAGTCTGGTTTGTGGGTGCGGGCTGTTGATGATTATTGCCACTAACTGGAAAACATTCTGGGAGGGTACAGGGTCAAAGTTTTCAGTGCCTTTTCTTCTCTGATGGGCTTCTGTGCCACCTTGATGGATTGTTATTGGACAGTGCAGATCTGTGCTCATCACTTGTTAATTTTTTCTCCAGTTGGCATTCCAATTGCAGGCAGGTAGACAGAAGGTGATCCCTGCCCATTTGGATGGTTGAATTGGGAGACAGAGATACCTGGAATGGGCTTGGCTGTGGTCAAGGATTTAATGTCTAATGGCCTTGTCCATCATTGCCTGTTATGGTGGTTGGCACAATGCTGTATGTCTGTCTATTCAGCTGAAGCATTTGGATCTTCACATTGAGACCCCAGGAATGGGGATCATTGAGTGATGGATGACTTCTTGGTGGTTGGGCCATGTAGACCCATATACAGATACACATTATACAACATTATACAATTCTTTTATGGATATATTTGTTATTGAGCATATGTACTGTTTATAAACCTGGTCAATAATTGTTTTACCTTGTAACATTGAACACTTTGTAATCCTCCATGGGTAAGTGTACCCAATAATTTTTTTGTAATCTTTTAGTTAATAAAGGTTACTTTTAAAAGATAAAACGTATTATAATGAAGCACAACAAATATATAAACATGTTACATTAATAATGGAAGTTGGGTCTGGGCATATAATACCCACACACACCAGTTAAAAGAAACAGCAAAATTGATAAAGAAATACTACACACAAACTCATAGTGTATATTAAGTTCATGTATATATTTTTTTGTTATTTTTGTTTATTTCTCTTTTCTTGTATATTGTCATTTTACATGTAATTTGATAGTTATATATTTTTCTTTTCTTTGAAAAACACAAATGGAGAAAAGCAAACTTTATTAATCAAATTGTCACGTGTTGGAACATATTGGTAAAAGAAATATAATTAAAGTAATTGTTCCAATGTAATTGCATATTTTTGTTTTAATTACTTCTCTAAAAACTTTGTAATCTTGTTCTGTAATCAAAGAATTTAATGTCCTTCAGTAAACAAATCTGTAATCAAAAAGCAGAATTGTCATTAAAGAATGTTGTAATTAAAATACCATTTGTTTAGATAAAATAAGATTTCTTTTGAATTAATATCTGTTAAAACAAGTGATCTGAGAACCCAAGATGGAAACTAAGTATTAAAATCCTATTATGCAGAGTTTAAACAAAAAAATAGAAAGGAATGTTTATGATTAACTCAAATAAAAGGTTGGCTGACTCATACTACTAAGGAGGGTGCCTGAATTGGTACTGTAATGAGTGGGGAGATAGGTTTTGGTCAGTGCTGGGAATTCATTCATTCTTTTTCTTTCTGTTCATTATTCGTTCATTACTTCAGGTCTGGAACTCTCTAGTCATCCAGTCACTTAGAGAGATTCTTTTTTTTTCTTACACAATTCATCAGATTAGAACTATTGCTTATATCCCTATAAAAGATCAATTTCATAGTTCTTTTAAAAACTAATGACCTCTTATAGATATGGTTAACCTTTCAGAATAGTGGGTAAAGAAATATTAATTCTGAGGAAACCTTAACATCTTGTCCATGGAATTATTGCACTATGCTATGGAAGTCACTTTGTAAAGCAGCAAGAAGAAAAAATAATTAATACCAGAGTGATAACATCCTGAAATATCTGTGATTACCCATCCAACAAAAAAGAATATGAAGCAACTCACCATAAGTTCCAGCAAAATGACAGTGGGGTAAACAACTAGCCGGTGCACCCTCCCTTTCTCTATCCAAATCACCAAGATGTGATGATGCCAGTTCTGACCAGCCATGATGTTGACAAAGGCCACCTTACCTATGCTTCAAATTCTCATCACATGACCAGATGATTTTAAGCCCACTCAACGCTCAGTCAGAAGAAGATGAAGATACCTGAATAGGTTTATTTTCCAATTTTCATATATAGTTAATTGATTAACTGTACTAGTTCTAATTTATAACATACATAAGATTTTGCGGTTATTATAGGTATAATAATATGGTTTTTATTTAAATCTTATTATTTATTAGTTTCACCTCAAATGCCAGTAATATAAATCCTAGATATTTATGGTGATGGTTTCATAATATTATCTCCCTGGCAGTATTTCAAGCAAAGGTTGCAATCATTGTTCTTTTTTTATATGTCTTTTTTGTTTGTTTTTTTCCTTATGGTTATGTCTTAAAATTTTTTCCTATACGTAAAGATATGTATATACGCGCACATCCACTTGATATATTTTGGTAAATATGACATCTCAAAATATATATGTGCACATTTTGTTTACCTAGATAAAGCGGGATTTTAATGCCATAATTTAAAGTACATTCCTGTATAACCGAAAATCCGTTACCTAATAAACATAGCTCAAAGCACTTAAAATATGCTATATTTACATGGGGTAGGAAGCTCAGACCACTTCTTTTATTAGTAACCATTGTAAATAATTTTAGGGATTTATTATTTCTCATTTATTTTCAACTCATCCAATGTATATATGGATTTGTGATAATAATTTGTTTTATTTATTATTATATCCTTATAAGTATAAATCAGTGGGCATATGGGAATTGAATAATATTTAATCATAATATTTTATTTGATATAAACTTTACTCTTGCCTTATATCAATCACGTACCCATAATTCCTACTTAACTTATCCATTAAAGAGCCTAGATATAGAGCATACTGAGCTAGCTAAATGGGATATCACTCTACTGGGGGGGGGGTTTAAATATTTACATATGTGCCCCCCCCCATTATATACATATTTGTGAAATCAATAATCTAGTCTATGGTAACTGCATATCTTTCTAGGAGGGTGGAGAAATCTATTTTATTCTTTCTAGGAGTGGCACATAAAAGCTATCAGTAAACAGGGGTTTTGGCAGAGTCATGTCAATTCCCCCATCACAAGTATGGACAATTGGCTAAATTATTATTGCATTCCATACCCTGTTAAATCTTGGTCACTTTATGCTCAATGCAAGACTTGGAGCAAAATTCCACAGAGAAGTATGTCCAGTACAATACCAAATGGCTAAATGATAATGATGTATTAGATGATTGGAAGAAGACAGTAATAATATTGTGACGTAAAAAAATGATACAAAAATATTTAAAATTACTTACCTATCAGTCTTTTATCAATTCTATACAAAATCTTTATTAAAATAATTACAAAAAGAGACTCTTGAACTCAAATAAACTAAAAGAAAAGATTTGACTTCAAAGTAGATGTAGTGCAAGAGACGCTAGTTGAGTATTTTGTATTGTTTTTCCCTTTATTTGAATTTGTAATTTCAAATTTACATACATTTATTTTCTTCATCTGCATAATGAAGTTGTTTATTTTTTCTTTATAACTTTGAAATTGAAAGCATTTTCGATGAAGTGCATCAAATTTTCATATCGTCTGCTTGAATAAAGTGATTTCCTTTTTCTTTAGGTTATATAAAAAACAAAGAAAACATGTAATTATTATAGGCAGATGATTAGACGAACAAAGGTATGCAAATTTGAAAGTATTTAAATAAGTTATTGAATAAATTATTAATTAATCTGTATGAGATTACAAAAAACAACAACATTTATTTGACTTTGTTATTTTAATTACAAATAAAATTTTAGAATATCAAAATTATATTCATAATACTATAAAATTCAATATATATACATCATAGCTAAGAAGATTAACGTTGAGAAGGATGAACAACTGGATGATACCATATTTCCAAAAAATTTTACAGGAGCTTTACAAGAAATATTTTGTGGGTTAAAATGAAAATCTAATGGAATATAAATAGATTACTTAAATCATATTTATTTTATAGATTTATAATAAATTCTTTTTTTGTATTTATTCTGAATAAATGCATTCATTTCAATTTTATATACCAAGTACTGTATTAATTTCCATTTAGAATTATCTGCGCCATCTACCGGACTGCCTGATGATTACAGATATGTATTATTCATGGACATCATGTATAAATAGGCAGGACTGGACAACCGAAGAAAAAATAAACAACATTAAAGAGTAAGATATTTGTTTATTACCGAATATACTAAACTAAAACATTTCTTTATATTTTTGTTGATTCATTATAATAATAACAACAATTTTGTCAATAGGGGATGGAAAATTCTTTAGGTGAGTTGTGTAATTACTAACCAGTATTGTCTATTTGTGTGCTATTATTAATAAGTAGTTTGTATTTGAAAAGTTTAAATAAAATTTAAAATTTTCTATACATTCAGCATTAAATGATACATGATGGAAATAGTCCAATATATTATCACTAATTTTCTTACTTGTTTCAATGTTTATTTATTTTTTTGCTAAGAATTTTTTTGAAACTACATTAAACTATACTATAAAAAGGTAAAATAGCCTTTTTAATAAATAACCCATGCAGTGCTAAGATCTTTTCATCAGTCCTTCATAGAGGAACATCAGAGGAGAAGGAAGTATTCATTAGGTTTACCGATTTTGTAATGGTGAGGCTTTAAGTTTTTTTCCTTACTTTACTTCTAGATAAGAACAATTCAATATACAAATAATAACCAATGTTGGATTGTTTGGTATGATTCTATGAATCATCATACTTGAGATAACATCTTAAACTCTATTGAAATACACACAGACACAAGATTGAGACAAAAAATATTCACATTCCCATTATATTAAAACTTTTATTGACCTCACTATTTCATCAGTGCTTTATGTATGAGATTTATGTATTCCCAGTCACTACTGGCAGTCTTGAATGTACAATGGGAGAAATAATGGTTGCTTCATTTGTGATATGCATAAAACAAGAACCATTTATTTTTTGTGGTTTTCAAGGGTGTCTGCTGTCAATGTTTATGGAAGAGTTTGTGCACAATATAAAAAAAAATGTTTTATCGTGAAGTTTTATCATGAAGTCTTTATAAATGGGTAGAAAAATTCAAGGATAGTTATACTAATACTTAATAACAAACATATAGAGATATAAGGGCACGCAGTAACAGTAATTATAACAGTTGTATGTGTTGATATTATCATATACATCTATAAATTGTAAATAATAGAGCTAAATTTTCTATTACGAATTGATGTTGTTATAAAAGTATTTATTGATGTGTTTGATCTAAAAATATAATTGTAAACATACCCATCCATGCCAAAACGACGTACAGTATTTACATGTATATATTTTAAGAGTAATAGATAATAAAAATACAGATGTTTTATTAATTTTTTTGTTAAGTAAAAAAAAAAGAATGATATAAAGTTTTGCTTCTTGTGATTTTTAAAAATCTTTTGAATGAAAAAATGTCTCAAATTTGTGTGTGTGTGTATTTAGAAGTGGTGGGGAAATGATCAATATGTTAAAAGGCAACACTTTGCAAATACTTCTGGACTACTTTGGAAAATGAAAAACATGTTTAAACTGATGTACTGCATCAAACGGATAGTCATTTGCAAGAGATAAATTTATAAACTTAAAATAAATAAACAGTTTTTTATTATAAAATTCTGGTTATTTTTGGATACCACTGAGTGTTTTCTTTAATCATTTTTTTATAATGTAATTATGTTTTATTCCTTGATATGTTAACAATATTATGCAACACATTTTATTGGATTGTGTTGTAAAAAATGATTAAAGAAAGTGTATAAATGGTGTTATGCAGTTTTGATATGGGAATACAGACGACTAAGTAATCCAAAGGAACTACCATGTTTTTTACACTTGGGAGAAGCCAATTTAGTCGATAGAATTATTTTAATAATTATAAAAATATACAGTAATTGAAAAAAATGCACATAATTATTTGTTTCATTTATGTAATAAATTGTTTTTTCTCTTCACCAATAAAAATTTTAATTATAAATATGCGATTTTTTGGCATGCGTTAGTGAAGCTGTAATTATAACATAATGTTTAATATGCCCATTTAGCGCTTTCAAGATTTAGTATTCAAATCTCATACTCATAGCTATATATCATGCTTCCAGTCATCTAATGCTCTTTTCATGAAATCACAGTTACCAATCTTTGCATTTTAAAAGATAGTCAATTTTAAATGCAGCTGAGCCAGGAATGAATTGCCATTTAAGTTACCACTAGATTGTTTTTATAGATTCCAAGAGTTCAACCTTTTTAAGTTTTTGGTTACTAAGGTAGAGGTCAATTTCTGTAAACCCTGATTTCTTTCCAGATTAATTTTATAGGTAGAATATCTTTAATCTAAATAGCAGTGTGGTTCAGTAAGCATCTACTATTTAAATAAAGTGTCAAAAATCTTCTCTAAGCTTTTTCAATATACATTTGTAAGAATAAACGATCGCTTTTCTTGAAATATTAAATACTTATAAATTCAAAAATATTCTTAAACCAAGATTTCATATTAGTTAGGTTTTAATGTAGTACGTTTTATATTACATTTTTAGAAAAATCAGTCTAATTCTAATTACATTTCAAATTTTAAGTCCTAAACATTTCAGAAATTTGGGAGTATCTTCCAGATAAACTAAAGCTCATATAAGTGCAACGTTTTATTCTTTATGGACATATAAAACTGATAAAAAATATTAGTTTAGTAATATTTTGTGTATAAAAATGTTATGTTTTAATATAGTTATAGAGTTAAATATTTTCTTTAGAAAATGTAGACTTCATTAAATACATTAAATTGCTAATAATATCTCACATGTGTTTACTACAAACTTTGAAGTGATATTTTTTTTTCTCTTCTTTGAGTGTTGCTGATATGATTAATGACAGTCTATAATAAGAAATGAGTCAGTAATTTTTTAAATTCATGAATACTGAATTTAATTAAGATATGCTTTATCTAATTATTCTTTTATAGAATACTTAGCTGGTTGTTAGCTTCAAAATGGAAAAGTCTTACTTAGTACAACCAGTAACACCTAAAGAAAAGAGAATAATAATAATTGGGATATTTATGCTTTACACTGATTTGTGTATTATTAATAATTGTTGAATGTATTTGGAAAAATATGAAATTCTTTAAAACATTTAACAATTCAAGATATAGTGGAAATGAATCAAACAAAGTGGTCACAATTAATCAAACAAATAATTTGAAATGTATTTCTATTTTTGTGTACCATGACACTAAAATATAGTACTATATAACAGAATGTTTGTTTATATCTTAAGGCAGATTAAAAGCATTTCTTATAAGTCATCTTGCATCCAGCCATATTCTCATCTTGTGAATTCAATCATATGGTTGCTCTTTCTTTCTCTCTTGGTTTATTATTGTACTCTCTTTTTTATAACTATATTATTCCACCATTTTGTTATTTTTGTTAATGTTTTAACCTATATAATTTTAAAATTCACTTGTATCATAGGTATATGTCATGTTTTACATGTATAATTATGGGATTATCTATGATTTCAGATATCAATAGGAAAGCTTGAGATGAAGTGCAATGAATATTATTATTATATTATATATGTATACAAAAGTTATTATATTTTGATTTCTTATATCTATATTTATTTACTGTAGTGTTTTGTGCTCTATATAACAACAAGAGTTGCATTCAAAAGATAATTTCTATTGATTGTAACTTATATCTGGAAATATGCCCTCTTTCTTAGCCCAGGATGTCAATCTAAATAGGTTGCTATTTTAATAAGATTATAGCTGTATATTTCTAACTAAAACTTAAAACTTATTAAATATTTTCATATATATTATAATGGAAGTGTGATCTATTAGCCATTTGTTATTATAAATATTACTCCAGAGAATGATTATTTGTTCAGCAGACAAATGTGTATAAAGTGGAATGACTATATTCTAAAATTTTATCCTATCTGATTATAGCCATGGATAATAATCAGACTGAAGCTTACATCAATACAAGCCTCAAACTAGATCAAGCCATATTTTCTGATCATCATTCATCTCATATATATTATTGTTCTATTAGTTAAGTGTTTAAACTAGCCTCATCAGAAATGCTATAGCAAAATATATTCTATTCTAGATATTAAAATAAAATACTTATCTGTCAAATGTGAAATTGATGAGAAATAATGCTTAAATAATAATAATAAATTTATTTATAATAGCAAAAAATATATAAGCATTTTAATTTCCCTTCTATTTACATATGTACATAATCAATAAAATGAAATATTTATGGGGAAAAAACTATTTAAAATGAACCTGAGAAATGAATGAAGAAAATATTAATTTTCACAAAACTTGACATAATTAATAATAATAATTAACAATACTAATAATATTTAAAACATTTTCATTCTTTTTATATCAAATATGAACTTAACCATGTAATCAAGAAACATATCAATATACTGAATCTGACTTAAGAAAAAAGGAGCCTTTTGCAAACTAAATTACTTTAAATATTGTAAGTCAAGTTACCATTTATTTAATAGATAGTCATTTAAAAGACCTTACTAAATTTTCTTTTGTTTTGTTTTTCAGTCGAGCTCAACAAATGTATATTTTTTCTTCTGCATTTAAATATTAAGTGTCACTTTGAAATTGAGATGTTTGGACATTATTAATGTATTATCAAAATTTCATGCATAAATTTATAGAAAGTAATACTTGAAGATTTTTCAAAAAATGATGTTTCTTTTAGTCAAGCTTTATAATGAAGAAAACCAGATAGATGCTTAATATGTGTGCATATTTCTCTTCTTTGGCACATTATTTCTTCCTGTAATCCATGGTTGCTTTTTTATTTTATCTTATATAATTTTTGAATTTTGTTACAGCATCACAAATAAAATTCAACATCGGTATGTATACTTAGATATTTATTTTCAGGATTTGGGCAATATCCAGTCCTACAAAAGCTACATTTTTAGAAAGATGAGATCAGTACCCAACTTAACTTCTACTTCATCATGGTAAATAAATATGAATATAAATAAATAACAATCATTTTTACAGCAGTTAACTTGTGGGTAATACAAAACTGGTAATCAAACAGCAATGGCCGAGTAGAAAGTTTTTTTTTCTTGTCAATTAGCAACAATCATTATCTCCATAGCAACTTAAACAGTAGGAAAAAAGCAACACCTTTACAAAAACCTTTTCCATTGTCTGCCTACATTAGTTTTATTTATTTTTATCAATATTTAATATTTTGAAAATAATTTATTTTATTTTTGAATTATATTTAAAAAATAACTTTAGTCTTGCATTGGTGGTCGAGAGGTCAGCGCGACTGCCTTGCACTTGCAGGCAGTTGCCCGGGTTGCGGGTTCGCGTCCCGGCCGATGCTATGACACTTAAAAAAAAAAAAAAACTTCTTACAATTTTTTTAAAAATTTATTACCTATTATAATTTGCCTTTAGAAAATTAAATCTTTTAAAAGTTTTAAAACACTTAACTCTTTTTATGTATGCGCCCATGACAGAGAGGTTACAATAGATGATATAAATAATCCAGATGTGTACACTATCTTTTGTTGCCATAGAATTAAGGAAAATATAATTGCTTTAATTTCATGCAAATCACTTGAATAATTTTAAAAGTTCACATTTATTTTTAGATAGAGATTTAAATTAAATCCATATTGAATAAATTATATTAAGAATTCAACCATCTATTGTCATCTCTTTTAGTTATATATGAATGTATATTATATATTTATATAAATAGATAGACATAGAAAAGAGAGAAATATTAATAATAAAATAATATATATGAAGAACATAAAGTTAATATATATTTTTCTATTGCTATTGTTTTTGTTTTGTTTAATTTTTAGCTATTATTTTTATGATTCGTTTCAAGTAAATATATCCATATTTACAGGATTCTTCGAGAACTTCCAACCAGAAACTACAGCATGTTATTCAGCATTCTAGTGGTACTCCACAAGATTGCACAAGAATCCTTCACCAATCGCACAAGTTCTCTTTCCTTGGCTATCAATATAGGATGTTATCTTCTTTGGGCAAGTAACAAATACAGACCTAAAAACTCTAGAATTCTTACTAAGGATTTCCGCATTTACAAATTAATCAAATTTTTAATTGATCATACTGAAGAGATATTTTACGAAGATTTACATCCCACAATATCTGGTTCATTTTCCAACTTGTCTCGCTTAGAATCGTATGGATCCGCTCCCGACTCATTCTCAGTAACGGAATATTCATATCTAGAATAATTAACAAATAGAAAGAATAGCTTTGAATTAAACAACACAAAGGCTTTTAGACAAACATCAACTCTTTGAAAAAGTACATCTTTCTCTACCTTTTTTCAAAATAAAATTAAAAAAAATTGCATTTAATAAATTGAAAATAGATTTAAAACAAAAATAAATGTATAAAAATTAATAAATAAATAAAGAATTTAAGATTATTTTTTAGAATTTTTATTTTTGTAATAAAGATATTTTTCTCCCCTTTTTCTTTCTCTTTATTTACTATTAAATAGCCATCTTTCACCTCGGGAGATCAGAAGAGAAATTCCCTTACAAAAAACACATAAAAAAGCTGATCAGTTGATCAAACTTATTAACTGAAGATATGGTTTCATTATCTAAGATTTGTTATCTCAGATCAAGATTTTCTTTCTGGATATTCAACCAAAACTTTAGAACTTAAAAAAATTATGGTATGAAAAATGAATTTTGTAACATTTCAAACAAATGCCTTTCTTAGATCCAACATTAAAGCTAGCTTCTAAATGCTATAGAAGTCTCATCAACAGATTTGAAACAGCTTATAGTCATTACACTCACCTACTTTATAAATGGAATTTAGTATTCACTGGCCCATATAAGTATGATGAAAAAGTAGCAAACTCTTCATACAGCAGTGCCACCCAGTGCAAGCCATAGTAGTCAATAAATGCATCCCTATCTAGTACTTTCTCATCCAACATCCTCAGATTAGTTTCTAGTTTGTGGCTTTGCTCAATGAGGATCCTGGATCTGAAAACACTGCACCTAGATTTGAGGATCTAATGCAACACCCCAGAAGCCACTTCTTACATGTGAATTTTGGATGAATCAGCACTAGATAGGGATTTTATGCACAAACCTTCTTGCATTCATTGATTACTATGCCTTGCATTTAGTGACATTACTGTATAGAGAAATTGTTACTAATTAATAGCTTGTGTAAGCATAGGAAATGAATGTCAATTATGATCAAACACAGACCATGAATTCATCGATAATGAATATGAAAGCTATGGATAAAATGGCAGAATTGAAAGTTGTAATAATGCCACTAATGAGTCTATTTTTTGAATGGAATCTCTACAAATTTCTTTGATGTTTTTAATAATACAACAACTGTGGCTGAATCGGATACAACTCTGGCAGAAAAGGTAGAGTTAAAAAAATTTAAAAGTAGGCAAAAATTAATGTTAAGAAAGTAAACGTAATTTAAATGAAATATAATTAAAATTCAAAAATATTCATCTACATTACACAAAAGTATATGTCCCCAAAAATATAGGATAGGGCAAGGGCTATAGCAATGAATAATTTTTATTATTTTTAATATCAGAAGGATATTAGTAATTTTTAAAAATATCTTTAAAAATTTAAAAATATTTGTCACAAAAGAGAGTATATAAACAACTTACGGAATTGTTGAAGGCTGGAAATTAAAATAGTGTCAAATCTAACCAAAAATAAAAATAAAAAATTGGATTAAAAAAAGGTACAAATTATGCAAATTATTCAGTTTGAACATAAACAGTTTATTTTAATGTATTCGAATCAGATTTCAGTTTTGTTTTTAATAAAATAATTCTGGTAAAAATAGTGAGGTTTTGAAGCAGGAATTTAGATTATTAAAAAAGTCAACATCATATGACTTTTTAGCCCATTCATATGTTTTCAAGAAGGTGCTCTTCAAATCCAGAGCCATCTAACGCAAGCTTGAGCAATTAATGGATGCTAGATAGTACTTTATATGGATTTTTGCTCATCAGTGAAAACCTAGGTGTAAAATTTGAAATTAATGAATTACGCATATAGAAATTTTTTTTTTATATTGTTCAAACTAATATACTGTATATATATTTAAAAACAAACAAACAAGATTTTCGAATCTAAGCAACTCTTTTGCAGAGTTATGTAGATAAAAAAATAATTCAGTTATTTTATTGCTCAGGAGGGTTTAGGAAGTTTGGTTGTTGGAAGTGCCAGAATTGGAATCTATATGAGACCCTTAGATCAAGAATCTGCCACTGCAGTAATGACTTTCGTTTATGTTTCTTTTCCTCTACTCTTTGGCTGGTAAGTAAGATTAATGCATAGTTCAGTGTCATATATTTTAGAACAATCATATGCTTTATCCTATTCTAGATATAATATTGACTAATCATTAGATATTACATAGTATAGTTCTATAATATCCAGACCAGTTTCTGGTATTCATTAAGATTACAGTAGATATTTTTGGAATAGAGTAAAAAGATTTGCTCTTGGTCTTTGCTGATATATCTTTAGACAAGAATGGAATAAGATAGAAATAAGTTGTACATTTCGAATTATGAAAAACGTGTGGGAAGTGAAGACGAGAAAAGGTAAATGAATTAGAGAAATTGCTAAATGACCATAAGCAAGCTGTCCATGTTGAGGTTTAGGATTTGCTGTTTGGAAAAAAAACTATTGTAATCATGATTTATTCTCTAGATACTGTAAAATATCTATTGTATGTTAACAAAGATGTTAAAATATCTGTTGAATATTAATAGAGATTTAAAAGACCTAGGAAAACATATATGAGATGATGGATAAAATAAGTTTTTCTGATGTAATGTAAAAGAAAAGGATTAGAGATTGGAGAAACCAGATTGGACTAGCAAAATCATCTTGCAATGAATTGATATTGAAAATGATGATGATAAGTCCTTAAATAATGATTAATCTGTCACAAACATGAATTTGTTGTAGATATACAATTGAAAAGATGCAACAAGCTCATAAGGCTGGTAGTGAATATCCTATAAGCACAATGCCATTTTCTTATGCCAATATCATTGACAAATTTATTTGTAGCTAACATTTTATTACATGTATGGTCACTACTATATATAATAATCGTTATCTGTGATGATGTTATATTAGTTAACATTTCCACCATTATTAATACTGATGAAGTTTTAACCATGATTAGTTGTGAGCAGAATGAACTCTTTTAATAAAACTCACTTGTTATATGTTAAAGTAATGGACTATAAAGTAATTTGGAGTAATTATCAGCTTACTGCAATTAAACTGTTTATTTACACAACAAATAAATAATTGCTTGCATAATTCACTGAATCCATTATTCTAAGAAAATATGGATAAATTGAGCAAGTTTATTTAGTTAAGCTGCTCATTATATTCTCCCTCCCTTAAAAACATTTTTTCAAAAGATAAATAATACTCTAATAGAGGCTTTATGACATTCAGTTTATTGCCAATTTCTTTTAATAGTAATTATGTCTATATTGAAAACTTAATTGGTTGATGCTTTGGTCAATAGTCCTAATGAAATTTCAGCATTGATTGGATTTTTTTTCTGCTTGTTTGAAGTACTGGTCATTATTCCATTGTGCCTAATAAGATTAATTATCTGCTAAACACTTGTTTGGATGTAGACAAAAATATGATACTATTAACTTTATGACATCTTTACCACTGGGAATCATTGACTCCTCTGGTCACTATAGTAGCTAGAATTCAACATTTTAGAAATATATATATATATTGAACTGAATACTTCATCCGATTCAAAAGTTTTATTACGTAAATTAAAAACAAGTTTTATATGTGTAATAACACACACACTTATTTATATTGAAATCTTATATTTTTAATTCTCAGTTGATTTTAGTATAAAATATTTTTTTTTTTTTATGATGCTTGTTTTCTTTTAAAAGTTTAATTAATCTTTTTATAAAAGTATTTTTTTTTTTAAAAAAAAGGTTGGTTTATTTTTTTTAAAGCTGAGATTTAGTTTGGTATGTTTTTTTTTAAAAAAAATTAATTTTTTAAGATAAAACCCTGTAAGATATTGTTTTTCTAATTAAGGTTGAGTGGGAGATAGAGATTTACCCTGGTTGATAGTTTCAAAAAGATCATGGGAGATAATGATGGACATAAATAGCTCTGGGGTTTTTTTTATTCAGATTATTCATAAAGACTATTCTAATCACTTAGCTTATTTACTCTGATTGATCAGCTTATTCAGCTTCATGTTATTGAGAATTCATCCAGATTTTTCGGTTATTGAACTACTGCATTGTTGAAGTGATTCTAATTTAATTGATATTTGTTCCATGGGAATCACCAAATTGAGTTTCCATTGACGAACAATAATTCTACTATTTGCCATGATAGTAGCAGCCATTCAGATGCCATGCCTATAATCTATGCCATAAAGAATCTCCACAAAATGATGGGCTAAATCTTTTCAAAGATGAACCTCCGGAACTCCAAAATTATGACTTCAATCATGATCTAAGTGTCAAGTCCAGAGCTGATCTTGATAGTGCTTCCATTCTTCTGAACATGCAGTAAATTAATGCTGCTATATAGAACTCTTTATAACTGAATTTTACATGAACAGCAGAAATTAATATTACCTTGAGGTAACTTACCTTTCCATATTACAATCAGGGCTAAATCTCTAAGTCTCTAGCAAATCTCACCTTAATTTAAAAATATATATTTCTGATGTGTAACCTATTAATTTAAATATTGTTTTTTTATAGGTATTAGAACCTTAGTGGCAAGATTTTCCATTTTAAAATATTACTCATTTGAGAGTGTATGGTGAGGGATAATTTATGTGCTTAATGTTTTCTTTGTTATATGACTAACCCCTGATAAATACTCGGGTCGATCTTGGTAGTTTTCTTTCAATCACCTCTCTTTTTTTGTTCCGTTTGTCATTAAATTTAATCAAACATGGTTTGGAGTTCTATGCAAACCACTGATCCTTTGTCTGGCGGTCTATCAAGTATATTGTTTCATTTTTCTGGTAGCGATTTTATTTTCTATAGTTCCAATTATGTAATCTTCCCTTTTCTAGCATGAGACTAACTTTGGCATGATTAAACATACATGACCATGGGCATTTTGCAGCATTAGGACATTCTTAGTTCTGACATTTCTATTCCAGGCTAAGAAAAGCTCATCTGTGCCATTTCTTTAGTTCTCCCTAATCATCCATCTTTATAACTCTCTATAGGAAAAATAAATTGCTTTTGATGAACCACTAGCAGGAAGATATAAGCCCTTCTTATATTATAGGTGAGAAATGAACTTGTTGGCTTGGGTATTTAACATATTAATGCTCTCATACACTTAATGAAGGTCTAGCTCCTCTATTTATTTTGTCATATGTTCAATAAATTTAAAAGTTCTTGTAATTATTTTGGCTGATGTTTGTCTCAGTGTTTTCTCAATTGTCTGAACAACATTCACAAGCTTTTGCTCTCCCAGGTTTAGTCCGGTGCATTCCGGTTCACATATCATGTCCACTCTTAAAATAAATGTCTAGTTTCAATTTTCAGACTAGTAGCGCCCTTGTGGTCAGTATATGCAAATCCAAAATCTTTCATCTGGTACAATATATATATATATATATATTGTAATGTTCTTCACATTTTGATAGTTCTGGTAGGCCATCTTTTACACACTATAAAGTGAAAGTTAATCAAGCTATGGAGAAAGAAATATCTTGTTCCTATTTCCAAAAACATAGCTATATCTCCTGATTAACTGGCCTACTAATTATTGCAACCAAAATTGCTGACAGTTTTAATTAGTCAATAGACTCCTAACTTCCTCATATCCCATAATTTTGATGCAAGTAACTAAAAGATTAGGATGATTTCCCATAACTTTATTTATTTTTTTAGAGAATATTATTCCTGGAGCTTAGTCAATAGCTATTAAATAGAATGGCAAAGGTAATTTCTTTAATTAAATATTAATTAATTAACATTCACAATATCTAATATTCAAATTAAAAATGTACAAAGAGAGTGCTAAATTAATACTAAATATTTTATTAAAATCTATTTAAAATATTTATGCAAGAATTAGTAAAGAAAAAATTGGAAAAGAAAAACATACACTAATCCAAATATTATTAATCAGATGAAAAGTCCTTGTTCCATTTAAATTCTTCTAGCTAGTTCTTTTAAACATTGAAAATTAGTCACTATTGGTATGATCATTCATGGTTAACGTTAATTGGTCAATAATCAAAGTTACAAATTGGGAGTAAATAATCTTGACTTTTAAAAAACTTATTTGTCATAATCATCATTTTCAACTATCATCGGTCCGTAGCACGATGAAGATATCTCAAAGATTAATAGAGTTTCTCCAATCTCTTGCCTCTCTTCTCCACATCATCCCCTGCATAAATCCTTATTTCAACCATTCATCTCACATGTGATTTCTTTTTAGGTCATTTACAATCCTTTGGAATCCAGTTTAAGATTTCAACTGTCCATCTAATATCATCTCATCTAGAAATATGTCCAGCCTAACTCCACTTGTCTCTTCTTTCAATAATGTCAGTAATGCATGTTTGTTCTTTCATTCTTGTATTTTATTTTCAATCTTTTCTTGTTACTCTTAACATACATCTCTTCATACTTCATAGAGTGTTCTGAAGTGATTAAACACATTTATTAAAAACCTTTTTTTTTTTTTACAATCACGTAGCCATTTATTTGACATTTCAATTGATATATTATTTGCACCAGTTCATTTTATATATCACAAGGATGAGAAAGTTTCTCATTTTTAACTACTTATGACTTTGAATCATATTAGTTTGAATATATGTAATAAAATAATATATGTAATTTTGCGGAAGGAAATTATTCTTCACACATGCATTATTAAATTGATATGAAATCGACACACGCTCACCCATCAATAAGTATTTTAAAAGCATAAATGATCCATTTATGCTTAGAGCTGCTTAGAGCCTATTTTAAATAAACCAACCTTTTTGACCATGTTAAAATCAGGGCTTGACCTTAATATCCAGCCTGAAATTCCAATTAACAAATTATTTGCGCCATCAATTTAATAGCGCATATGTGAAAAATAATTTTCTTCCATAAAATTACACACATATATATATAAACTGCTGTATTATTATTTGTTACACACATTCAAACTAATATAATTCAAAATTGCAGGTAATTAAAAATGAAAAAAAATCTCTTCCCTTGTGATATATAAATTAAACTGGAACAAATAATTTGTCAATTGAAATATTAGGTTCATAATAAGATCAATTCCTGATTTAAGCACCACCAATAAGGTTAGTTTATTTAAAAATAGGCTCTAAGCATAAAAGAACTATTTATGCTTTTAAAACACTCATTGAGGTGAGTGAGTAAGAGCGTGTCAATTTAATATCAATTTAATAGCGCATGTGTGAAGAGTAATCTTCCACAAAATTACATACACATATATAAATCGCTATATTATTATTTATTATATATATATGTCTGATATTAGACCTATATCTATACATAATTTTTATAAGAAACTATGGGGTATGTTTCATTCTTTAATCAGGATGAAATTGGCAATAGGAGAACATTAAGTGATATTTATTGCGCTCCCATCGAAATGGATTTATATAAATGTCATTACAATTGTATACAGACGCTATAAAAAATAAATGCTGATTTATAAATGTGTTATGTATGGGTATAATTAAAATACACCTACACACAAAGTAATAATAATAAATATTGTAAATGGGGATTTAATATTTAAACATATGTACGTGTATAATTGGTCGCATATATATACATAAGTTATATATATACGTGAAGATAAAAATACTTCGTTAATTTAATATAATATACTTTAATAGCTGTGTTATTTTTTAAAACAGCAAGAAAACAAATCCTTTTAGATAGGAAGTTTAATTAAGAAAGCAACTTTGCAGATAAACAAGACGAGTAATTAAAAAGTAATCGGGCTGCAAAGATAATCGATCAAAGTAAAACTTAAGTCTAAATCTGCTTCTGAAAGTAAACTGGGAGGGATTGATCTGACCAGAACGGACAAGATTTGACCAATCAAATCAGGGAAAATCAGGACTGGGGAAATGAGTGAAAGTGTAAAGAATTGGACACTGGCAACTAGAAGCTACCGATGTAGATGAACTGTGAAAGGCGCTGAACGTCGCTTATTTAGCACGGTAGCTCCAGAGCGGACTGCTGGCCCCCGAACATCCAAGAGTCAGCATAGGGACTATAAAGTAGGTCGCATAGATCTTTATTATTATTTTGGTATACCTTCGGGTTTGTTGATATAAATATATAATGATTATTTTAATGTATTCGTGTAAATATGTATATATTAATATATTGTAATTAAATCTGCTTTTCTTATTCTACCTGTGTTAGTCTTTGTGATTATAACTATTGTATGCCTATATAGACAGGGCAAGGTTAGCTTACTGCATAGATTGTTCGCCAGCAGATGTTATAACTGGTGGACATAACAAAATATATTCAGAAGTAGAGAGGCATTGTCTGGAAAAATAGATTTGGAATGTAATATGTTCACTGTGTTTATGTAAATGTAAGTGCTAATTGCAGTTGCAATACTTGAATTATTAAGAATTTTTAATTTTCAAACATTGTTTATTTTAAAAATCGGGAAGTCAAATTACATGGTATAATTTGGATTGTTACGGTAAAGTTTTTTTCTGCATCGACCATACTTCTGAGCCTGCGCTGTAACTCCCACAAGTGACCGCATTTAACTTTAAATAATTTGCTGTCTAAGGATTTAACATACTCTTGTTGACCATGTATATGAAGACTGAAAAAAAAAGAATATAATGTAATAAATACATTACTGTTTTCAAATATTGTATGCAATTTCAGATCTTGACTAATGAACAAAATACTTCTAACAAATATTTGAACGTCCTTTACTTACTAAATTGCTTAGCCAATTGCTAAGAAATGCTGAAATGTTTATTAATAGCATTTGGTTTATTAATCAAGATCATAAATTATATATATTAAACTTTTTATATTTATATTAGATTAAATATTGTCATGGACTTAGGATGTAAACAGAATAAAATGTTAAGATATTTCCATGTAATAATTAGAGATATGTCAAATAGTTTAGCTAAAATTATCTCTAGTTATTAAATGGAAATAGCCTCATACTTCCTATTTTGTTAAACACACTCCCATATGTAATTGATTTAATATCATAAGTGTGTAAATGAATATATATTATATTGTGACTTCTAGACATAAACTGAAATTAAAACTCCATCATTAACAGTAACTAATTTATTGTAAAATTAAACAGTTTGTAGAAGCTGACCAATTTCATTGCACAATATCATAGTCATCAGCTCAAACTGTAATTCACAAAACAAATATTTGATGAGTCAGAATGGTTTGATAAAACTGATCATTTCTGCAAAGTTGAATAAAATTTTATATACTATGATTGGTAATAGCATATTCAGTTTCACTTAACCTATTCATGACCAAAAACTTCTGTTCGCTAAGATAATTTAAGACAGATCTCTTAAGTATCATTTAAACACATTTTCAAATAAAAACATCTTTTCTTAGATCAATGCCAATCTCTTTGTCAGATAAAAAAATAACCACTTTTATCTCAACAACTGATACTTTGAAATGGCTTAATATTAGCAGGAATTTAATATTAGTTGTCATTTTTATTTAACAAATAATCGGCATGGATAAATGAAAAGGTAGGCATTATTTGCATGTTTTTTAAATGGTACTTAGGAATTATATTGGTAGTGTTTTTGGACTAGTTCTGTGAACAAGTTACATTTCCAGCATTATGTATTTAAACAGGTAAAATTATTTGCGAGTTTATCAAAAAATCGCCAGTTTCATTTAAATAAGATAGTTGTCAAATTGTAAAATGTTATATTTATGTAATGATTTGCAGTTAAATATTTAAGAAGTTAAAATTACATTTTTTACCTTGTTGTTCATGTTAATATATTAGTGTAGTTGTTTGATATTAGATTAAATGCAAACACAGGTCATTTTAGACAGACCTCATCAGCAATCATTAAGCAGTAAACATGAGTTAATAATTGCTGTTAAAGATGCAAGTAAGAAAAAATAAATGACAAGATTATTACCATTTCTATAAACAGCTATGAAACATCTTTACTATGTAGTTGATAGCCAAGACCTATTCAGCTTAAATATTAGTGTTATTATACTAATAACGAGCAATAACACAGAAAGGACAATCCGTAAAATATGTCTAAATCTTTTATCCTACAAAACCTTTGGTTTATGTCTTACAATACAAAATGCTAACTAAAATTTATAACAAACAAATACCCAAAAATCTAATACCCAATTATCTAACTTTTATAATTAATAGGCAGAAAGAAATCTGGACAATAACTGAAAGTGTACAAGTATTACAAAAAAAAAAAGAAGAGATCACGATAATAAATGTGTATACTCTTGCAGGGTTTATTTTCTTTCAAATTGACATCATCATGACATTACACATTTATTGTGGGTGTGAAAAGGCCTCCTATCTCCCCTATATTGCAGCTCTAATAACAAAGTACCAATGAAGTATATACTCTGTGTCTATTTTTGTAGTTGTTTAGGGTTATTGGATAGTTGAGAGGCTTCAGTAGAAGTTGTCCTTTTAAGAAGGTCAGTTTTCTATGAAATTAAGACATGTAGAAGTATGAAGTTACACTAGAAGGGAAGTTCTTTTTAAAATGCCCAGCCATTCATATTTTGGATAACATCATTAGTAATGATTTGTATGTTCATTTTCATAGCAACAAGCCACTTGTCACAAACTATTGGTGGAAAGTTTTAATTTCTAAGAGTTAGATGGTGATGAGTGCAGCTTATAAGAACAGAATGAAAAGTCCCAGAGTACTCGATAGAATCTTGAATAGTAAAGTAATAATGATAATAATTTGGGGGAACTTTTATAAGGCTTACTGTCCATTGTTCTCCCACAAGAACTCATTACAATGTTCTCATTTCCCATTAGTTTTTAATTAATAAATTCTTAAATTTAAAACTAATTGATATGATTTACCTAAACAATGCTTAATTTTAGATTATCACCAAAAGATTAAAACAACCTTTTGTAGATGAAGCATTATTTTACAATATTTAAAATAATCTTATATTTTTACTCTAAAATTTATTTTTCTTATTAAACAAAAATATTGCATTACATCAGCTAATAAAAGAAATGTTTTACATATTCATGCATGTGGGCAATATGTAGCACACTCACTATAATACAAGTCAATTAAACTAATTGAAAATTAAAATTTAGCTGAACCAACCGATTTATATATATATATAAATTTGAGAGGTTGAAAGCGTCTTAATATATATCTATATATCTCAGTCTGTTATTTTTTTAAACTAAGTTAATAGTTGAATATATAGATTACAGTTTAGAAAAACTGTGAATTATTTTAAATTATTACATAGTATAGTACTTAAGCTAAGCATTATACTTATATACTTTGATTCTTATTCTTCCAAAAATATAACAATCTAATGACTAATTATATATTTTACATCAAAAAATAAAATAATTATATATTTTACTTGAATAAATTATTATCAATGCAAAATATCTAAGGTATAACTAAATAGTGTCAATTAAATAGTTATTGGTAATAACTATTTAAAAATTTATTTGGATAAAAATTATAATTGTATAACTTACCTAATAGTAGCATCAACAAATTTCTGTTGACCTTTCAAAAATATGGCCAAATAAACAAATCCGGTATTTGAGTTAATACTGATACGTATTTCCCATTGGGCATCCACAGAGAGAAAACAGGGACTATAAAACACGCGCTCTCCGGCTGCTATTCGATTCATTACTTTGGGAAGATCCCATCGACAAGTAATTTCTGACAATAAAGTAATATGACCAGAAGAAGAACAACCTATGATCTAAAAAAAAAAAAAAAACAAACAAATATTTTTAAGAATCAGTAGATAATACAAATAAATATTTTTTAATTATTTTGTCTTAATTTTTGGCAAAAAAGATCTTCAGCTAGTTAATATATATATATTAACATTTAAATAAGTGGGAATTCTGTGAAATAATCTTGCTAAATTTCCACTTAAGACTTAATCAAAACAACAACTAATTAAAATCAATTTTGGAAAACTGAACCCGGAATCTAATAATAAACCACATCATCTAAATTAATTTAAGCCAAACACACATGGAGCCACTTTTAGCTTAATACTCAGATTCTTATATAAAGCCAGAAAATGTATTTATGTATTAGTAAATCATGTGGTCCCTGCTTTGCATAAGTTTTAATTGAATGTTGTGTTTACATCTTAGTTTGAAATCTTATTTCATATTTTGACCCTGAATCAGAGTCTTAATATTATAAAATGATTGCAACATAATATAAAAGCTTACTTTTTTTAATATTCTATTTACTACAGTTTGCTAATTATATTTCCTTACAATACAATATACTTTAAAATTAAAATTTATTACATTAATAAATTCATATTTATTACAGTTTTAAGTACTTACATTACAGTATTTAATACATCCTAAATAAATAGCTTCCAGAGGAATTTGCAGTTGGCCAGCAACTGCATCCATTCGGCAGAGAGTTGGTAATCTCCTTAAATTTAATAGGGGTGTTGAAGAAAACTCAGGACTTCTAAAACAACATATATATATATATTGAACACACAAATATACTCATAAAATTCAATAAAAAATTATAAAAATAAAAAGTTACTGATGTTATTGTCTTATGGCATACATTGACATAATAGTGTCTGTCTGCCCCCCCCCCCCCATATATATATAAGTTGAAAAGAAAAGCAGAAACAATCGCAAACAAATTTTTTTTGTAGATATTTACTATATTACAAAAGTTAAATAATAATTTTGAATTTAAAAAAAAAAAAAAAATTAAACATTTCTATTTAATGTTTTCTTCTGATTTTGATCATTAAAAAAAAAGAGAAATCTAAAATAAGCATGTTTTTATATTATAATAGATATAATGGTAATCATAAAATTCCACTCTATTTTTAATTAGATTAAATTTTTTTCTTTTAATTAAATTCTTGATAAAATTCTACAAAGTTGTTTTTTAAAGGATTAAGGTGAACTAAAAAGAATCATTTTTTTCAATGATGGAAACTTATTTTTAATTACTGTGTCTTTTAAATTCCACCCCTAACTATAAAAAGGTTGGGAAAAAATTAAAGGATCACAGCATAGACAGGATTATTAGTATGAATTTATAACTGAAGGCAAAAGATAGAACTGCTGTTAAAGTCATGACAGTAGAGTTTGAATTTATATGAAAGCAAGTCACAGCTTTTTATATTTTATAGCCTATATTGTGTATTAGACAGCATGCATGAAGTCTACCAAATTATAGAGACTGAAGAAAGCTGACTGAATGGCAACAGTGCCCTGATTTATAACTTTTTTAAAGATGTTGGTAAACCTTTTAGATTAGGCCAGCTTACCAAAAGATTCCAGTACAAGCCTTTTATTGAAAAAAAAGGTCTATACATACAGTTTTGGCAATATTTAAAGAAGTACAAACAAAGTTATTTTAGCCATATATATTATATAGTATGCATACAGGAAATATACTTCATGAACAGATATAGTTGGTGAGTAAAAAAATAATTTGTTGAAATATTACCTTAAATAATTAACTGAGATTTTAACTGCAAAGTTTAAAAGTAAATAAGTTTTGGCTTAAATTATATATCTGAAAACAGAGGATTGATTTTGAAATTAAAAAAAAAAATTCAGAAATCATTCTTATTGTAAATGTAGAAACAAAAGCCTGAATTTTAAAAGAACTTTCTAAACTGGATCTAGCTATTTTTTTTTACACAGAAACTTTTATGAAGGATTGATAGAAAAACATATTTATTTATTTAAAAAAAAACAACTTTTACTTAAAATGCACTATAACTTTGATTTGTAAGAAGATAATAGTAATATACACATATGTGTGCATTGGTTATATATATATAGTGCCCTTTTATATAGGTCAGAAATAGTCCATCACAGTAAATTACTAAAAATTTTAAATTTCAGAATATGTTCTCTTGATGTGTTGATTATATTTTGTTAATAATGTCTTAAAGTACAATTTAAAGTTAAAATAAAATGCGTAATGCATAAAATTATAATGAATCACTTAAGAACAGTTAAATAAAGTTAAAAATATTATTTCATATGGTTGCAAAAGCTGGCCATAATAAATAACTCAGCTATAAATATTTAAAGGTATGTTTAAAAAGTTCAATTTTAATAGTTTTAAACTTATAGTTAAGTAAATGTTATAGTTATTTTATAAATTATATTTAATAATCATAATTAATATCGGATATTTTAAAAATAAATTTTATGGTAGTGAAAGTTGTATTTAATTCTATATTTTCTAAATTATTCTTCCAAATTATATAATTGTATTATGTTATTTAATACAATAAGTGTAGCAATTTATTTATTCCCAGACAGAGAAAAATCGGATGGTCTGTCTTTGTTATATTAGTCATGTGATCTGTATAATAGTTACACACACTTGCTCGCTATTATTTATTAGTAAAGTTCAAAATATTGTAAAATTGCATTATAGAATTGGATAGAATTATTACCTATCATAAAAATAAATATTAAATATTAAGTTAACTATCGTATAACATGTTTAAATAATGTAATAAAGACACAAAAAAAGTTAAATATTTTGTTACAATAAAAATAGATAAATTAAATATTAAAAGTGGGATAAATTTATTAAATATTGTTTTTAAAAGTTATTTAAAGGTATTTAATTAATTTAGTAAAGTAATAATTGATCTAAAAGTAATATTTTAAAATGGTATTTTTAAAAGTTTTAATATGTCATATTTTTATTTTGAAATTTAATTGTGTAAGTTTCTAACATTATGCAAATTTGGTATCAAACTAAAAGTAAGACTCAACCAATAGGATAAGGTATTCTTGCAGGGTATAAATACCATTGCAGTTGATTTATCAGGGGTGATTAAAAATTGTATTAAAGGTAGCAGAATCATATGAGAAGCTATCAAGGTGATAATAATTTTAATATTATTATTTAATCAATTTTTTTAGTGCTCTCGTATAATTTTATTTGCAAAGCTAATAGATTATTATTATTTAAAAAAAAATATTTGCAAAAAAGAGAGCATCGTAAATAAAAAAATATTAATAATAACTTCATTTAATATGCCTTGTTAAATTTTAAAGTCCCATTATCAGTAGTATTCATTAAAGTCTACTATAACTTAGCAATAAAAAATGGAAATGCCAATAAGTGAAACATATTTAATTTATAATGTTTTAAAAATAAGTATAATATTCGTTGATGCAGTATCAATAATATTAAACAAGAGAACTGTTCCAGCAAGTAAAATATTATTATTATGGACATTAAACTTAGCAGAAAGGCTACTTACAGATTAAAAAATGAAATAGGCATTTTTTTTATAATAGCGTGATTATCATGCTGAAGTTCAATAAGTAACAAGTATACTTTATAATAAATTTATGGAATTAACATGTTATAAGTAAGAGTGAATGTTATATCCTTTTTTAAAGGTAACATTTAAAATACTTGTAAGAAAATTATCTTAAGTAAAGATTAATGAAGATATTCTAGAAAAACGTATATTATTAAAACTTGAATAATATGTAAGTTAATACGCGTATATAAAATTGTTTTAAAAGCTAATAATTTAAGACAAGAAAACCTTTGAATATGTAATAAAAAATAATAAAATTTATAAAAAGAAGAAATCTACCAAAGAAAAGGAATACAGGAGTAAATAAATATATGGAATTATAAAAATATTTTTATACTGTGCAAAAGTTTATCCGGATAGTTCAAGCTAAGCCAAAGGGATCACTAGGCTGACATAGAATATTATAGAATAGAAGCTTCACGGGATTAATTTTAGTATTATAATTTTAATAATCATCATTCTGGATTATAGTAGTCATAAACTATTATTCTGTAACTTTTCCAGGATGGATTGATTATTATTTTATTTAATTTTTTAAGATTTCAAGACGGCGTGTTATTTTTTTCTTATTATTTTTAAAACCTGAGATTTTTGTACCAGAAGTTGGGACAACACTTCTGCAGGAAATGCATTGTCTTGTTCATCATCGTAGCAACAGGGGAGATTGTAGAATTACTCTGAAGAGAACATTTTTTTTAAAAAAAAAACTTTTGAGAAAGAAAATGGAAATATTTGGGATTTATAAAGAACATTCGTTTTTCAGCTGAAGTTATGTAAATATGATTTTTCATTTTATTACTACTTATTTTAAATGTAAATTTTCTAGTTTATAAAGTAGGAACATGAACATTAATCTGTTGATAATATTAAAATCCTATAATATAATAATTTAATAATTTAAATAAGAACATTTTAAATAAAGGTATGGATGGATATTTTTTTTATGTATTGCAATGTATTTAATTGATGAAAAATCGAAGACTGCATAGGTAATAACAAGCTAATATCACTTGGTAATAGTTAATGAATATTGATATTTTTATGGTGTATATTTTGATTTCTTTTTTAGATTGCCTATGAATAATAATGAATGGAAGTATAAATGTTTTAATTATATGTAAACACATTTTATACAACACTTTTAAACATTACGAGATTAAGATTTATTTTGAGAATATGCATACTATAATTTTTATACTAGTAATATAACATAACATGATGATAAAGATTTATGTGATTCTTTTAAAAAACTTTAATATTGTTGGATGTTTAGTATTTATATGATTAGTTTGTAAAGGTTTTAGAATATAGAATAAGGAAGTAAGCAAACTTTTCTTGTGGATCGGTGAGATCACTCTAATTATAAATGAATTTTATTTATTGTTTTGAATATGCAAGATAGTATTTTGTCAATGTAAGATGTGATAAATCTTTAGGAAATAATGATAAGATAATGGCTTGGTAGTACTATGGTGAACAGGAAACCAAGATGATGTTTAATAGGATGTGATGAGGGAATATGAATAATATTTTATAGTCTTCATGCAGATATACAGTACAGCTAACAGTGCCCTGTAACTGATATATTTATTTTGGAGTGTCTATTTTTCTTGAAGTATTGATATTCAATAAAGCTGAAGGAATAGCTTTAACATAATTGATGTATTGGAGAACATTAGACAGGAAAAGGTCAAGCCTCTATTTCTTATTGATACACTGTATCATGATATTTTGATATATGTTATGAGTTATACTCTAGTTTTTCTTCTTTAAATCCTATACATCTGTTTCTCTATCTAGATTTCAATGTAACTACATCATTCAGTATGATATATTTGAAAAATAATAATAGATAATTTAGAGTTTAAGATATGCTATCGTTTGAAGATGAGTTCATTTACTTAGAAGAAGTAGAATTTGTATAAAGTGGAATTGAAAATCCAATGTATCCTAAAAGGAAAAAAGAATCATAAGGTATATTTTTGGATTTATTTTGGAAGTAAAATGAAATTTTGAGAATAAAGTATATAAAACAAAGTTGTTCTTCAAAATGTTAATAACTTTTAAATGCTTTATTTTGTTTAAAATAGGTATTGCATATTTTTTAAAAAAAAAAATATTAGAAAGTAAAACGATATAAATAATAAGCATAGGTATAATTTTGAAATTATTAAATAATAAGAACATATCGGTAATTACAATTATATAGTATTAAAGTAGTGCTAAATGAGAATATGTTATATTTAATAAACATAGTGTAGTAAGCGATATCCACAAAATCTGGTAATAAAATATTAGATAGATATTTTATGTAACATCTTTTGACATTGCAAGATGAAAATTGTTTAATTTTAAGAAAATCCATACTCACGATAATGTTATTTTTATGTTGTTTTTTTCGTAGTATGTTTCTACGGATGTTTTTTTTTTTTTTTATTATAAAGAAAGGTATAAATAAATAAATGTAATTTATCATAAGTTTAATTAGAAAGAGATAAATAAGATAGTATTATTTTATTATTGTTGTTTAAGTCAGAATAAAGACATAAAATAATTCTAAATTGTTTTTTAATAACTAAGTAATAAAAAAAATGTAAAACGGTGTAAATTGAGGATATCCGATGTAAATATTGTATATAAATTGGTTATTTTATTGTTAATAATAAACTTTGTTAATTTTGTTTTTCAAAACTTTGTGTGTCTAGATTGTTTATTTCTCCCACTACACTGCATGAGACTACAATATATCCAGAATAATAGAAACGAACATATAATTTTGCACAGAGATAAATAAAGAATTATTTTAAGAATTCGAATATTTTATTGGTATTCATTTAATTAAGTAATCATAATTTTACATTATCTTATGGTCATAAATTAGATATCATAATAGAATATCGAATTATATGCTATCAGTTGCAACACACCTTTGTTTGTCAGATTATCAAATGCTACCAAGTATTTATTATATTATTACATGAAGATAAAAGATTATCTTATATTATTTTTATTATTTTATTATGGTAATAAAAATTATAGTGAAGAAAGAGATATACAGAATTAGTTCATACAATGAAGAATATTATTATTATTTATTATTAGTTTAAGTGTAGTAGATTATGACATAAAATCCCTTCTCATATTTTACTACCATAATTTTTATTAACTTAGAATAAATTTATAAAGCTGAGATTTTATAGAGCTGAATTATTATGAATAGACGATTAAGATTTAATTATTAGTTTAATCTTAGTGAGGAGGATTTACTAAAGTCATAAGAATACTATAAGTTTATTTATTTGAAATAGTAATAGGGGGATAGTGTTCTTATGCCATTGAGGTAATATCCTGTAGGATATTGGCTCAATGTAATCTATCTTGTGACCTGTATTTTCACTTCCAAGTCTCATGAAAGTATTAAATATTTATTTAATGTATTTTTTATAAACTGAACCTTATTTGTATTTTAAATTTGAGCTAGTGAAACATTTAATTTTAATGCTGAATATTTTATTTATTAATTATTAACTGAGCTAGAACCCGTTTTATTTAATATAATATACTGCCCGGAAGTGAAGATGCAAATGGTTTAGGTTAGAATATATCATCATCATCATCATCAACCATTATCAATCCACTGCAGGATGAAGGTCTCTCCAAGTTTAATCCATCTTCTCCAATCTTTAGCTTCTCTTCTCCACAACACCCCTGCACATTTTCTTATTTCATCCATCCATCTCACATGTGGTCTCTTTCTGGGTCTTTTACAATCTCTTGGAATCCAGTTTAAAATTTCAATTGTCCATCTATTATCATCTCTTCTAGCAATATGTCCAGCCCAACTCCATTTCAATCTTTTAATTTTTTCAATAAGGTCAGTAACACCTGTTTGTTGTCTTACCCATACATTGCGTTTTCGATCTCTTCTTGTTACTCCCAACATACATCTCTCCATACTCCTTTGAGTGGTCTGAAGTCTCTGTATTGCTCTTCTATTAAGTGTCCAAGTCTCAGATCCATAAGTAAGAACTGGTAAAACACATTTGTTAAAAACCATCCTTTTCAAACACATAGGCATATTTCCTTTTAGTAGCAAGTTATTTTTACCAAAAGCACTCCAACCAAGTTTAATTCTATGATTAATTTCCTCCATTATGTTTCCATCTGTATTAATAATATGACCAAGGTATTTGTAACTGTTAACTTCTTCCAATTCTTCATAATCAATCTTTATTTTCATATTTTGAGCAAATCGATTAAACATTACTTTAGTCTTTTTAACATTTATCTTTAGTCCTACTTTTCTACTTTCATCTGCTAACTCCTGCAACATTTCCTGCAGCTCTGAAGCATTATTTGCAAAAACAACTACATCATCTGTGAAATCTATATGACTTAAATACTCTCCATTTACTTTCACTCCTTTAGTTTCCCATTTTAATCCACAAAATACTTCTTGCAGCACTGCTGTAAAGAGTTTTGGAGATATGGAGTCACCTTGTCTTACACCTTTCTCAATGTTGATTTTTCCAGTATCATTATGTAATCTAATTGTTGCTGTTGCATTTTTATAAATATTCTTTAAAATATGACAATATCCTGGATCTATACCTTGATGATCCAATGCTTTAATCACTGAAGAAATGTGTATAGAATCGAATGCCTTTTCATAATCTACAAATCCAAAACATAATGACAACTCATATTCATTTGTCCTTTCTATGACTTCTCTCAATACCTGGATATGATCTATTGTACTAAAACCACTTTTAAATCCAGCTTGTTCTCTTGGTTGGTGGAAATCCAAAGTTCTCTGTAGACGAGTTGTAATTATCTTGGTAAAAATTTTATATAAAACTGATAAAAGGCTGATAGGTCTGTAATTTTTAATATCTTCTTTATCACCTTTTTTAAATATTAATATTATTACTGCATTCTCCCAATCTTCCGGTACATCTTTATCATTTAGACATTTGGTATATAACTTTGCTAAAATTGTTTCTATTTCTTCACCTGCTTCTTTTAACATATCAATTATAATTCCATCATTTCCTGAAGCCTTTCCTTTCTTCATACACTTAATTGCATGTCTCACTTCTTCATTTAAAATTCTGGGCAATTCGGAAGATGTAATAGATATAGGAGGTACTTGTTCTTTGTTACTATATAATTCTTGATAAAAATCTTCTACCAATTTCATGATGTCATCTCTCTTTTTAGTAATAATTCCATCTTTTTTTCTTATTGCAGATATAAATTTCCTACAAATACCAAAATGTTGTTTAACATTTTTGAGACTTTTATTTTCTTCTACAGCTTTCCTTGCTATTTCACAGTTATACTTTCTTATATCATTTTCAACTCTTTTCTGTACCATTTTACAAAATTCGAGATATTCAATTCTTTTTAATACATCATTTTTGTATATCTTCATATTTCTTCTTTTCTTAATAAATTCTCTAGTCTCAGTAGAAATTTTATTAGTCAATTGCTGCTTTTTTCTACCAGCTATGTTTGTTGCAGTTTTTAAAAGTGTATCAGTTATTTTCATATTAATTTCATTCAAATCTGTATCATGTTCAAAATCTCCTAACACTTGAAACCTATTTGTAAGTTCTAATTTAAATTCATTAGAATGTTTCTGAAGATTAGGAATATCAACTGTAAATATTGTTTTTCTTAATAATTTTTGTCTTTCTAGTTTTACATTAACACGTAACTTACACCTTACTAATCGATGATCACTTCCTGTGTTAAATTTATTAAGAACATTACAATCTTGAAATATGTATTTCCTGTTAGTCAAAATATAATCCAATTCTGCTGTACCTTTATTTGGATGCCTCCATGTCCATTTCCTTTTAACATTTTTCTCAAAAAATGAATTCATAATATAAAGTTTTTCTTTTTTTGCAAACTCCACAAGTCTATGTCCTCTCTTATTTCTATTAACATAACCAAAATTACCTACAGCAATTTCATCTTTCATTTGTCTACCAATTCTAGCATTAAAGTCTCCCATAACAATTTTAAAATGTTGTTTACTCTGATCAAAAGCCTTTTGTACATCCATATAAAAATCTCCCACTACTTCATCACTATGAGAACTTGTTGGGGCATAAACCTGAATTATCTGCATTTGGTATCTCCTATTAAGTTGTATAACTAATCTTGCCACTCTGTCCGATACACCATCAATCTCCACAATATTGTTCTTCCACTTTTTATTTATAATGAATCCTACTCCACTTGTATTTCCAATATGTGTGCCTTTATAATAGAGTATATGTCCACTTTTTAAATCAATTGTTTCTTCTCCTTTTCTTCTAACTTCACAAAGTCCAATAATGTCCCATTTAATATAAGACAGTTCTTCTAATTCTTGCAATCTTCCTTCACTTGAAAGTGATCTGCAGTTGTAAGTACTTAAATAAAAAGTCATCATCAAATGTCAGCCTGGGTCCACATTCAGGGGACCCTTTGCCTTCGGCCACCAACCGCTGCCTTGGTTGATAACTTTACAGCCTCCTGGGAATAAGGGCCATGCTTTATTTTTGCCTGTCATAATTGTATATATGTATTGGAAAAATATTTATCATTTACACAAACATTCATTTTGCCTTATCAGGCACTGAGAAGAAAGACCATGGTGTTTCTTGATCTTAAACTCAGAGGTAAAAAGCCAATAAACTCACCACGCTGGCTAATGCATGTTGGTGAGCAGCCCATCCATGTTTGTATACTATATGAATAATCACATAGTAATAACAGCTGCAATGACAAGAACGTATGGAGTGGACATTAGGAATTTGCCCTGCTAGGTTCCTTTAAGGCCTCCAAGAGGAATCAAAGGGTCTCCTTTCAGTTAATAGCAATTAATTAATTGTCATGGAAAAATATAATATGGGTTAATAAGTTTATTTTTTGAAAAATGAAATATCCTAGGATATAAATGCTAGTGTGTGTACACTTTTCCATGCACACACACATATATATATTAAAATATAATCATTTATGTATTATTAAAAATGAATTAATTTTTATTTTTGGTTTATGACCATTGAAAGATGTTAATTTTAAAGTATTATACAGGCACATCTATGTGCTGGCATATAGATGTTTTATGTAAATCTATTGAGATATTTGTAAATCACAATGTGATAACTTTTTTTGTATTCTAATCAAAATCAGAATGCTGAATTTATATTTATAGCAGACATTAATTTCATTTTATTATTTCTAATTAATGAATTTGCATTTCATTATTTAAATTATTCCAATGAATTTATTTAATCCTAGAATAGATTTAATACATTATATGTTAGTATTATCTTTTGTTCACAGTAGCAATTATAGAGCTCTTGCTTATTGAGGTGGATTTGTGCATAATGATCAGTTATATGGATTGGAGTTTATGTTTGGTGTTACAGACATCCAATTGATGATGATTTTATTCCTTTTCTAAAATGCTGGATGTCATAAAGGGGGTACCATTTAATGTTCATGTAGTAAATTTTATTTTATTATTTAGAAGTAAAGTTTATAGTTGACCAGTGCATTAATAGTACTAACTGGCCAGAGGACATTGATGATGATCAACATATTTTAATATCCCAATGTTATTTTTAATTGTTATATTCTTATGCATTAGCACGTATGTTTGTGCATTCAAATTATTGATTGTATAATCTGCACCAAGCTTGGCAAAGGCTAAGTAATTAGCCTGGTCTATAGTGTACCACTTTCAAATCCAGTCCGAAGGTTGATTGTTGATTTTTTTGATCATTCATGATGATGAATAATTCTTCTTCTTTGTAGTACTGGTGAACTTATAATTACTTAATTAGTTTTTTGCTCATTTATTCAATATCATTCCTTTCAATGTATATTTTTATATTTAATTTGATTATCTCTTGTATTAATTGGGGTTGATGATGTTGAATGCCATCATCCCAGATTCACCCCTGACTCCATACTATATATATATATCATTCAAATAACAAATCATCATCATCACCCATTATCAATCCACTGCAGGATGAAGGTCTCCTCTACAAGTTCAATCCATCTTTTTCTATCTTTAGCTTCTCTTCTCCATATCACCTCTGCACACTTTCTTATTTCATCCATCCATTTCACATGTGGTCTCTTTCTGGGTCTTTTACAATCTCTTGGAATCCAGTTTAAAATTTCAATTGTCCATCTATTATCATCTCTTCTAAAAATATGTACAGCCCAATTCCAGTCTTTTAATTTTCTCAATGAGGTCAGTAACACCTGTTTGTTCTCTTACCCATACATTACATTTTCAATCCTTTTTTGTTACTCCCAACATGCATCACTCCATACTTCTTTGAGTGGTCTGAAGTCTCTGTAGTGCTTTTTTATTAAGTGTCCAAGTCTCAGATCTATAAGTAAGAACTGGTAAAACACATTTATTAAAAACCTCCCTTTTCAAACACATAGGGATATTTCCTTTTAGTATCAAGTTATTTCTACCAAAACCATTCCAACCAAGTTTAATTCTATGATTAATTTCATCCATTATGTTTCCATCTGTATTAATAATCTGACCAAGGTATTTGTAACTATTGACTTCTTCTAACTCATCATAATCAATCTTTATTTTCATATTTTGAGATAATCTATTAAACAACATTTATCTTTAGTCCTACTTTCCTACTTTCATCTGATAACTCTGGCAACATTTCCTGTAGCTCTAAAGCATTATTTGCAAAAACAACTACATCATCTGCAAAATCTAAATGACTTAAATAATCTCCATTTACTTTCACTCCTTTAGTTTCCCATTTTAATCCACAAAATACTTCTTGCAGCACTGCTGTAAAAAGTTTTGGAGATATGGAGTCACCCTGTCTTACACCCTTTTTAATGTTGATTTTCCTACTATCATTATGTAATCTAATTGTTGCTGTTGCATTTTTATAAATATTCTTTAAAATATGACAATCATTGGAGAAATGTTTATAGAATCAAACGCCTTTTCATCAAATAACAAATAATACTTAATATATAATAAAAATAATAATTTATCATTCAGGAGTTCATAAAAAGGTTTGGCACTGGAAGTGAGTAATAATTTAACTTCACATTGTAATTATAATTACCACTTGGAAAGTTAATGATCCAGTTCTGCATTAATTAGAATTTACACTTTGCTATTGGGTTATTTATTCACAAATATATTAAAATATGTAGAAATTAATTCTACCTTGTGAAGTTAAATTATCAGCCATGTTGAATGAAGCTTTGTTAATATTTGGAATTGACCAGACATTTGCCTGATTAATATCATTTGCCAGATTGGTGATCCTTATAGAAATCAGGGAGACAAATGTAAATTCGTTTATTTTACATTTACAAAGTCAATCTGCCAACTCAGAAAGTGTACTAATTAACATTTAAATTCAAAATTAAAATTTTAACAATTAATAATTTTCCAATAATACGTATTTAGCTCCACAAATTGTAATGATACTGAAATTACAATTGGGAATTAGAATCAAAAGTTAAGAATGATTGAGCATTCTAAACTTAATGTAATAATGAAGATAATTTTATTTAACTATTAAATTATCTACTTGGCTTTATAGAGATTAAGAAATATGTATTGTTGGAATTAATGTCTAATTAAAAAATTTAAGCAAACTATTTTAACTACTGCAATGCCTTTTTTGACTGTAAACATTCAGTTATGTTGTTGAAAATGCAAGATAAAAATTGATATAATGGTATCTATCTACCTTACAATTTAATGTAGGCTTGACATATGTAAGCCATCCTAATGAAAAATTGATTTTTTTAAATAATATTCACTGCATTTGTTTTCTATTGTTTTACACACACACACACACACACATATAATCAATCAGAAAATAAATTCTTCCAACAGCTATATAAATATCAAATTTTTTTATAAATGTAAAAATCCTTTTTCAGCACCTGAATAACATTTGAAAAGTGCACCAAATCAGGTGCTGAAAAAGGTTTTTTTATGTATATAAAAAATTTGATATTTATATAGCTGTTGTAAGAATTTATTTTTTTTCTACGATAAAAATTTTGTAAGAATTTATTATATTCTGATTATTATTTTATGGAAGAACAGCATGAAGATATTTCTTTTCCAATTTGATATATAATCTCTTTCTTGATCAACAAAACTAGAGATTTTGTATAATAATTAAAATAACACCATGTTTTATTAACCTAGATGTAATTAAAGGGAATTTGAACCTAGACTTTTAAGCTCTCTACTACCATCCACTCTATCCAATATAACCTATTACATGGGAGATGATGATTCAGACCAACTGATAGGTGCTGGTTCAGCATGAAATACATTATTGGAGATCATTTATCTTTTTCACATGTATGTGGTCATATGTAATGGCTATATTGGATAGAGTGGATGACTAAGGAGTTTGAAAGTCTGGGTTCAAATCACCTTTAATTATATATCTCCCAGCAGGAACTCTATTGACAAAGGGTCAAAAATATAATGGATTCATTTTATTATAGACTCTTTAATCAATAGTGTTATTTAGTCACAGCTTGAGAGGAAGAGTGGTTTATTCCATTAATCAAATCTATTTTGAGATATGGCATGTTAACTTTTATATATGTGCATGTTTTTGTATTGTAATTTAAGCATAATAGAATACTTGAAATTATGCTTTACAATTCTTTAACTTATATATTTTCATCACAAAGATAGACATTTCATTTTTTCCCATTTTATTTACAATGACATAAAAATTATGTTCATTATTAGTTTTTTTTTTTTGAAAAGTCCTATTAGAATATAAATTAAAAAAACAAAAATGACCTGAAATCTAAAATATTATTTTGATAAATAAAAAAAAAGGTTACTATATTTAAATTTTTCCAAATCCAAAACTGTTAGTAATAATAATACACAAAGACAACACAGATTAGTAAATATAAAATGTTTTGAATAGTATTATTTTCACTCTTCTTCAGGTGTTACTGGCCTGACCAGTGTCAATGTTTGCACAGGAGTTGAGCTTACATCTTTAGATTCTGACAGAATAGCTCAATTATTGTCACTGGTCAGGCCAGCAACACCTGAAGAAAAGTGGAGAATAATACCACTCAGATTGTGTAATATAATAAGATTAATATGATATGATGTGATATGCATACTCCTTTATCAAAGTCAGACTACTCTCAGCCATTATGTTCAGAGAAACCTGTTAGCCACCTTATCTTACCTTCCCTTTCCATTCCCCGCCCTACATTTTTCTCACATTCTTCTCTATCCTACTCCATCTAATTTCCACAATGGCATACCAAACTCTCCATCCAGTAGTGCCATGAAGTGAAAGCCTTCATAATCAATGGATGCAGGAAGGTTTGAGCATACATTTCCTAAATTCCTATCGAGTGGCTACTCATTCAACATTTCCAGACTAGTTACTAAGTTGTGGCTTTCATCAGTGAGGAGCTTTGAATTTAAGAATACTGCACCTAGATCTGAGGAACTAATGCAACCCTCCAGCAGCCACCTTTTACCTATTTGGTTAATTATAAAGCTAGGAGCCCAAGAAAAAATACCACAATGTTTCCAACCCAAGAGAATTCACTTGTATAATCATATAGATCTCAAATCTAATGCTCCTCACTGATGAAAGCCATGAGCTAGAAACTAGCCTGGGGATATTGGATGAGTAGGCACTAGATAGGCATTTATGCTCAAACCTTCCAGCATTCATTGATTATGAAGATTTGCACATGGTGGCACTACTGCATGGAAAGTTTGGTACTCTTATTAACAGCATGTGTAAGCATATGTGATTTTTTAATGGATTTATGTGTAATATACTAACCTGTGTTATCTTTGACTGTTGTTATTAAAAATTGTTTGTATTTGAAAAAGTTTAAATAAAGTTTAAAATTTCTAGACATCCAACATTTAATGATAGATGATGAAAATTGCCCAACATATTATTACATCTAAAATATCATCATCAAAATCTTCAGAGAAAGAAAGTACTCTCATTTTATCTGAAGACAAAAATTTTATTTTTAATAAAAGAAAATATTTTCCAATGAAATTATATTTTTATTACACATTCCATATAAAATACACATTCAAGTAATAGAAAATATTCCAAAATATTAAAAATCCAGTTTCAATTAATAAAAAACTACAAAATAATAATAATAAAGTTTTTTTTGTCAGAGATGGTTTACATCATGTAAATGTAAGTTGATTGCCTTTGAAACATTACTGTGTTGAAATAAACCACAATGTAAATATTAAATTATTGTGAAAGAAATATTTAATAATAATAATAATAATGATGACGATAATGATGATAATAACAGCAAGAAATAAAGAAACTAGTTTGCAAATGAATTTGTGGTTTATTGAAAGAAAATGCTTCTTATATGCAACAACAACTTCACTCTCTCATGAAAAATCTTCATCATTTAAATATTTAATTACTGAAATTATTCTTGATGAATGGTGTTATCTAGAGTATATAATTGAAACTGAAATAATTTTTAAAAAAAATGATAAAATAACATTTAATATCTTTTTTTAATTCAATTTTTACTATTAACAAATGCAATGAAAAAACAACAGCGCCACCATGCTTTGAAAATGCTATTGCACATAGAAATCAATTCATTGGCTAATATATATGAATTTTCAAAACAAACTATTGTTTTAAGATAGTCATGAAACATAAAATTTGGGATGCTATTTCAGTGTGGCTCATAGGTGTTCAAATATCTAAAACATCTGATGAGACTATGTTTAGCTGAAATATATTTTAGTATGAAATAATTGCTTTCTAATTTTGCATGCATGTTAATATTTTTAAAGTTTATATTTGTATGTGTTTATTAAAATCTATCTATTACTTACATAGGATCAATTGTTTACACGGACACACACACACACATATATAATATTAGAAAATTTACGGTTTGAAATATTATATAAATATATTATGATTAGAGAGTTGTGAATATATTCTGCTAGGTGCTATTTATAGAGATGATGTTATTTGTATCATTTTTATATGGGATTACAGAAATCTTTATTTTCAATATATATATACCTTGTTGCTATCGTTAAATCCAAATCTCCTGCTATATTAATTAAATAATTAATTTGATGCTGAATTTCCCATAAATATTGAGTATTTGATTTATAAGAGCGATTTTTCAAACAGCATTCTAATAAATGAGAATGATTAAATAACAACCTGAAAGAGAAAAGATGTTAAAGATTGATACATACATCTGTTTACATAAATAAGAATTATGTTTACCTTCAAAAACTATAATAAAGAAACAAATTGATACATAATAATTAATTAAAAGTTAATTAAAAATATCTTGGTTAGGTTATTAATATAGACTGAAAGATAATAATAGATTAAATTAAACTTGCATAGAATTCTTTTGGTAGAAATGTCTTAGCATTAAAAAAATATGAACGATGTGTTTGAAATAATTTTTTTAAAGAGATGTTCTTACTTAGGATCTGAGATTTCCATACTTAACAAAAGAGAATCAGGTTGCACAACAAAGTATGGTAGATGCATGCTGCTTTTTTAAAAATATAACTGTTTCCTGGTGCTTTTTTCTTCTTTGTAGATATAATTGCATGTTTCACTTCTTTATTTAAAATGCTGACAATTCAGAAGATAATAACTATAAAGGATATATTATTTTTGTGTTCGTTATTACTACTTAATTCATTATAGAACTATTTCACACTTTTATGACGTCATATCATTTTAGCAACAGTTTCTTTTTTATTGCTGAAATATTTTTCCATTCATGACTGATAAGACTTCTATAACTTTTCCTGCCAATTTCATCAATAATTTTTTTTTCATATCATTTTGTAAAACTTTGAATATTCAATTCTGGATAATTAAAAAAATCATGTTTGCATACATTATCTTATCTTTATTAGAAAATTTCCTGCGGTTTTAAATAGAGTATCAGTTATCAAAGAAGATTTAAAAAAATCAATGACCAAATACATGCCCAAAATATGATTCTCTAGATGTATATATTTGAGATGAAACTAGCACTCATCAGTTGTCCCAGATCACAATCTCTCATACATATCTTTTAGCAAATTACTATCGTGTCAAACTTTATCCATTCATAACTTTGATCATAGACCGTCTCACTTAAATATATCAATGACTATTACTAATTGCTTATTAAATTAGAGATCATCCCTAGTCCAAATATAGAATTTATATTTCATTTGATGAATAATATGTCTGTACTATTTTAGCATACCAACACCCAAATTTCCTTATCCTACTGACTGTTTTGAATAACTTTCACTACATTACACTCAAACAAATTATGAAATCATGTGACATATGAACATTAAGGACAGGTTGAATTTCAATTCAATAGTTTTGGCTAGAGAGTGTATCATTTTATCATTGTGAAAAACACACAGGGAAGAGAATAATTGATCTAAATTAATTGAATAATAAAGTTCTTTTTATGTTCAGAAAATTTATAACCTATGTTCAGCACCTGATTAGAAATTTTCATAACTATCTTGAATTAATTTGACTATTATAGTTCAATGATTTTATATTCATGTGGGTTTAAGGTTAATATTCATTTACTTATTGATTTTGTTTTTATATTCGGCAAGGCACATCCTGGATATAGGAGTATTTATTTGTAGGCTTCATTGATTGTTGTAATATTATTTTTATATTTAGGAATTTGTTATTCATATTACCTGCCATATTAGCAAGGACTTTTTTTTAGCCTAGGTCACCCAATAATTGAACTACAGTCCAGCCTGCAAAAATTCCTTCAAAGCAGCTATTCGTTCAAACTCAGGGTCTCGCTTTATGAAGGAGAAGCAGCTTATGCTCATTATTTGAAAACAATCATTCCCTAGGAATCTAACGCTATAACATTTGACAATCTGTTTTAATTATGCACTTAAGTATGCTATTAATAAATATTATGATCAAAACTTGTTATATAGATTGCATCTGTCATATATTGTCTCTGCAACCATATGTGTGGATTTTTGTAGACTGAGGTCTAAATCAACATTGTTAAACTAAATAGTGTGATAAGGTGAATTATCTTCTACTTATTATGACCATATACTTTTTATGTCAGTTAGGCATCTGTTTGTTGGTAAAGTGTAAGTTGTACTTATGTATGTCCATAATTTCCTTGAAGTAGGAGTATGGTTTATAATGATCATTTTGACTAAACTTTAAAAATGTTGAAGTGACTAATGAAATGATGACTGATATGCTGGGATAAGTCCCAATAACCTAAAATCTAACTGATTTAATAAACCATAATTCAATAACGCGTGGCAGTAACACAATAGTCTTGTAATTCCAGCTTCATTCTGATGTTTTTAGTAGTTTTCTGAACTCTTTACAGAAATAATAGTCTAAATACAATTTAAAGAAGATTGGATAGTCTGATTGCTTATTATTGTCATTTCACATATTCTGGCTTATAACACATTGACTTGCACAAAATCAGATCACAAAATCTCCTGACTTATAACTAGTCAAAGAAATGATGTTGTTATTACAAAAGATAATAAGTTACCTGATTATCATTTGCTCATGCAAATTTAAAAAAAGTACTTTCAAGACAATATATTTCAAAGACTTTAACCACCATTGTCAAAAATATGACATTTGGGTATGGGGATTCATGAACTTTCTCAGTTGATAGTAGGGAGACTCAGGAGCTTCAGGTAATATTATTGCTCAAAAGCAGTGGCAAAACCACTTGCTGAGTATCTGCTAAGCACAGATGAGTGGTTGAGCTCATTAGACTTTGAATTTCTCTGCAATAAACCATTTGATTAATTGCTAATTAAAAAAATGCTTTTGTAATCAAATGAAGTCAAATACTACAAACCAGCAACATTTGGGTCTACTATTTCCAAATAACCTGAGGTTGTTGATTTTTTTTATTTTTATTCTTTCACTGAACTCAACTCGTAATAAAAAAATTAATTCTCTATAGCTATTTGATATATATATATATATATATATATATATATATATATATATATATATATATAAAGCTATTGTTAGATAATTGAGCTAAATGAATTGAGAAACACATTAAAATAGCAAAATTAACTCGAAGTATCTCTTTCAAGTAACTTAAAATTCCACGAAGCATATTAAGTTAAACATGCCCACACATATTAACTTATCATTAGTGGTTCATTGTTTTTAAAGCATCTAATGACTGGCTATTAATTTATATAAGTATATAACTAAGCCTAGAAAGTTTTTTTCTAATTTCTTTTCTCGTTAATATATAATTTTTACACACTTATTACGAATTCTTCAATAATAAAGACAAACAATATTTATTGGAGTTAGGAACAAGCTGAATATTCAGTCATAGCCTGATTGGTCAATTTTGATGCCTGATGTAAGTCAAAAAGTGTGCATTTTAAATTATTTAAAAAGCTTATTTAAAATAGTTTACTGAACAAAGTAATGAATGCAGTAGGAAAAAGTATGTATTGAACTGTATATTAATTAATGAATTAAACCATTTTCCTCATCAGTCTAGAATAAAGAACACTCAGTTGGCAAAGGTCAAGAATAGAATAAATCCACCCATTGTTAAAGCTATTCATAATTATAAGCTTTAACCTAGCCCATACTCATAGTTATTCAAAGTGCAGTCATTATCGAAGTAACAGTAAATATTTAATCAATTATTAAAGAATAAAGGGCTGAATCTTACTTTTAATGACATTGTTTTAATGATTAAAGAGAAGTTAATAATTGTGAACCTTAAATTAGCATGGTCCAATTTATGTGTAATTAATGAAGTATTGGGGCAGTGCTAATGCATAGCTACATCACATATGTGTCCACCTCTATTCATACCTTTACCAAGGTTCTATAAATGACAAGAAAGCCGATTATTATTTTTAAACTTCAATATGATCTGTCTCTTCCTATCTATATATCATATTAATAACTATTATGAAAATATTTGTAATAAATAAATTCTAGCGTTTTTTATTGTAACTATTAAATCTACACTACACATAACGCTAAAATTAGTTTCTAATATATTACATATATCAAAGTATGTGATTGGATTGTTTGGGTAGGATGTATCAGCATATGCGTTAGTAAGCATGTGTGTGAATATATATTTGTGTATATATACATATACAACGTACATAGAAAAAAGTTTCTTACGTAAAAGATTTCTCTATGGCCTCATTGTCTAAGTTGCTTTTATAAGTTATATATATCAAAAGATATCCATTGCCGGCAACACCGAATTGAAATTCCCACTTCTTTCCACTTAACCGAATATTTTCTTTACAATATACATGATCTTCAGAAATCTTAAATAAAAATCCTTGCAAAATACATCGACATTTGTCAGGGTTTACCGTCTCTATTTTACCAGTTGAAATTTTTCTTGTTTTCTAAAAATGTATATGCAGTATATATAATTCCTAGAAATTTAACAACATTATTGCTATATATAATAATGGTATCAATCTTAGAATATTTTCCAATGATAAAAACAAAAGTTAAATTCTGAAAATTGTATACGTATAAACATGTATAGGACAATCGTCTACCTGAATTTGAAAAAATTTTCAACCAGTTTGGTTTTTTTTTTTTTTAAAAAAAGATAATCAACATGTTTTCTAAATGTGAAACGAGAGAACCACTGAAACAAGAATGGGAATTCTGAATTAGAGGAGAAAACACAAACAATTTTACTTAAGCTGCTGGCAAAACGTTTAAAATCAAAAATAGAAAAGATCTAAAAATACTAATTAGATAATTTAAATAACAAATGAAAGAATGTAAATAAATATAAAGAAGTGTCCTTCATAATTTAGTGCACTGGCAGAATGACAAACTCTGGAGTTCAATATCCATTGATCCACAAATCTATTCCATTTTTAACAACAAAGAATCTACCAATCATTATAGATTGACTTCCGTGCAGAAATGCACCAAAAATTGAAAAAGAAATCTGTAGGTATAAAGACATATCCCTATTAAAAATGAAAATAGATCTTTTAAACTATGATTATTTTTATGATATTATGGTGTAGAAGCTGATCGTTGAAGAAGGATGATTCTTTCCATTATTGTAAGAAAGACTACCACTGATAATATATTCTGGACACAAATATTCTGTCAAATTAGACTTGAAAGATTTCTCTAAAAAACAATATTGACCTTGATTTAAAAGACTTATTACAGTGATATTACAAGATGGTTCTAAATTCCAGTAGAAATGTGGATGATGTTCAGAAAGATTAATCTGGTGGGAAAAAAAAACTATAGATAACAGAAATGGATTCTACTATTGCAATACAGAACCTTTCTTTCACTAGTTGGGTAGGTCATTCTGGAGGCAATCCATGAAGCTTATATAATATTGTAAATAAACAGTAATAGGGAAATTTTAAATGTTTGTTTTTCTATGACAGTCATAGTAATAGACATAGTTGTCACAACATTTTTGGTTCAAAATATAATTGTTAATGGTAAATTTCAAAAATTGTTTCAACAGGGCCAAGGTTGCTACAAATTGAACCAAGTAGAATTAATTTTTTAAGCCCAAAGCAGATAACTAAGCAATAGTACATTTTGACCCATGCCACTAATATTTTAATAATAGTCTCATGGTCTCAGTGCTCAGAAGAATATGATTCTACACACTAACCCAAAGGATTAACTGATAACAATTGAACATTATCAATAGTATTTAATCATAAACAGGTTCAATCACAAACGAATGTGGTCATTTCAATGCCAGAAATGAAAAAGAAGATAAAAAGATATACTTATGTGAAAATCTTGAATGTATGAAGTAATCCATTTAAACCAACTTAATTAGAAAGCACTTAATCTAGAACAACTACACCAAGCCAAGAATCAAAATAAACTGACAGACTGATGCATCCAAAAGGAGGATTATATATATAGTTTTGTGTTAATTGGACAGTCTAATCTGTAAACCACAAATACTTAATATGTAAAACTATTCCATACCTCGAGTTAGTTGATATTTTGTGATCTGCCATCATTTTCTACATAAATCCCTCCAACTGATCGATTCACTCCTAAGAGTACCCCTACATGGACTAACAAAATACATTGCTTAAAACTAATGATCTGGGTAACAGCACCAACCATACAAAGATTAAATACTGGGACATATATCACCTAGTCAACAGCACTCAAAAGAGTATCTTAGGACTTCTAAACATATCTAATTACTTATTAATAAAGCAATTCAACTTCTGGGGGCTAGAAGCCAAATTTTTGGACTTCATATTAAAAATCAATCTATTGGCTCTCCCTACTAACTTCTTCTTAGTGCATAAGAGAGGACACTCCAAAATAAGTCACATCTTCCAACTGTGTAACAGAGAAGATGAAACTTTTCCACATCTTCTCTTTGGATGTCCAGTTCTTGGAATGTACAGAATCCTCATCAACAAGTGGATGCTCTTTGACAAAAACAAAATATTTGATTTGTGAGAAATCATCAATACAGGCAATTTCACAAAGTAAGACTTTTGATCATGTTAAATTATGATATTTGGACAATTAGATGTGATCACATCTTCGGTCATTTCATCATTAACCCACAAAACCAAATTCTTGCCAAAATCAAGAAGATCAAGCTTAGAGATGAACAATTAGCACCAGGAAACCAGTATAAGGAAACTTGGCAAATCATCAAACTCTCAACCAATTGAAGCATTCATCCTAGTTCCCATAAACCAAATAATAAGAAATGTATTATTGCTAGTGTAAATATTTCTACTCTGTAAAATTATTTCAATAAAATCAATTATTTTAAGAAAAAAAAAATTCTTGCTGAAATATGCTTAACATGAGACCTCTATTGTAGTACTTTATTGAAAACTATTTTCTGTCACATCTTTCCAATAAAAATGATTAACAGTACATATTTTTAGAATGTCTTTGAGATAATCTTTATAATGAAACAATTGACCAACTTTCCCATAAAAACCATACTCAAGTTTACATATAGAATACCTTTTTAAAAACTATTTAACACTGATCATTCTTTCACACGCCCAATCCAGCTAGAATATATTATAATAGTAGTTCATATTAAAATTTTTATAGAGTATTCTTAAATTCATTTTTACTAATATGTTTCATATTGGATTGAGATAGGATAGGGTTTCCAAATATTACTTCCAAGTAAATAAATTAGATAAAAGTCCCTAATGATGAGTTCAGTTTTATTAGCCCAAGATACCCATCAGATCAACCCAGATTATGGAGTAATTTTTATTCTTAGTAAAGAATAACTAAATATCTATTAGCTAATCATTATTGGATGGCTAACTGAATTGACTGCATTTTACATATCTGGGGGGAAAAAAAAACTATTGGTGATCAAAAAATGTCTTGGATCAGTTAAAAAGGGTTCAAATTCTAGATTACTGATATGACAAGACATGCATTAATAATTAAAATCACATACTTTCCAGTAGTATTTAGTATTCCTTATTATAAATTTTATAATTTTCCAGCAACTAATATTAGGCATCAAATTACCGTTAAGAAAGATCCCATTTGTTATTTAATTATAGGTTTCAATTTAGATAATTGTTCTTGGTTACTTTTGTATACTCGGATATTTGCATTAAGAATAATCATAGGTAACAGAGAAAATTCTTTTTATTGATTTATTTTTGAATATTTTTTTTCAGAGAGAGTTGTACGAATCTTATCAAATTTTAGAGTGCATTTTTACATCACCTTGTGACGAAGTATTGTTTTCACTATACAAATCATCTGCGAAGACTGCAAGAATGTATATAATTTTCAATCATTATCACTTTGCCACAAGATAATGATTCTTCTGAATTTAAATCTTTCTTCATCCACAGTTTTATTTTTCATAACTTCAATAATTTTTGTATTTCATTCGTACATGTTATATATGGTGTGTTTCTAGTTAAAAGCCTATGACACTCATATTATAGGATTCTAATTCCAGCCAAATGAAATTATTTTTAAGAGGTTTTAACCTTTTTGTCATGTAGCTGATCTATAGGTGACCAAATAACTATTCAATGTTGATCAGAAAATGGTTGCATGTAGCTTTAATGCAATAGTAAATGTCAATCTCTGATATGCATGGATTCAAACTGATTCCAGTTCTAGCATTTTAGGCTTTCTCATGAACCCTCAGGCAATAAAATCAATACGATAATATTTTTTTAGCTAGTGGGTAAAATAAGGAATACACTCAAAATCTTACCATCTCGCTGACTTCTCCGTGACTATTCCTCTATATGGGTTGTGGGATAGGCTTTTGCCATACAATGGTTATTTATTTTTGAAAAAGCTATTTTACCATTTTTTTTTTCTGCATATAAGCAACTTTTGGAATTTTATTTTGAACTTCAAATTTTTATATTGTTTAGAATGAAGACCACACCAGTTTTATTTGAGGCAATTAATTTTTACAATAATATCAATTCGATGTAAACACTTTAGTTGTTAAGATTAATGGATGGTTGAAAGCGTGCTAAACATATTATTTATAGATTAAAAAAATCATTTCTCAATAGACACAGCGAATGGGTTTACGTCCAATTATAAGAGTTGAAAAAAAAAGAAATTAAATAAATACTGAATACTGTCAATTATAACTGCTTGTTCAATCTGCTGATTATTTCAGCATAAATCATTCCTTATTAATTCTGCAATAATCTATGTATAACTTTTATAATGAATGTCCAAATTTTATATTCATAAATAACACTTGATATATTTATTTTTAATATTAAGTAACTCTATCATAAATACTTCATTCAATTTGTAAATTTTGTAATTTATTTTATTGGTTTTATCTTTTAACAATAACTTTACAGAGGTTTCTAAACGTTTATATATATATCAAGAAAATTATCAGGTGACTTTTACATACATTTCAATGAACCTAACAAAGATAAAAATAGAAAAATAATTTCTTGGAGTGAGGAAGAATACACTGAATTATTTATGACTTTATTTTGCCCAAGTCTGTTTACATTATGAGACAAATTTTTGATCTCGATTTCATATTGATTTTTGCACAACATCAAAAAGTATCCGGACACGAGTTCGAACCCGTCTCTGCAAAATTAGTTTGTACTGAGAGACATGATATTCAACATAAAGTAAAGGAGGTATGCTTCATAGCAGAAGACTCTTTCTTCATTAATCTTAAAGAAGCATGTTTTGCTATATCAAAAAGATAGGCCAAATGACTCATTTGCATAAAGTTTGCATATTATACACATAGAATCATTCCAATGAATGAGTCACAACTGACTATGATTATGGGAAATTCGTTTTCTCGAAAGCGCTAAGCCATTTTAATTGCTATTAATTTATACAGTAATAAATGTGTTAGCACTATTTAAGATTATTATAATGAATAAATGTAGAACTTTTGTGAATATATCATATATAAATGTACATATAACTACTAAAAATCAAAACAAAACTGGTAAAATCAATAACAGGAAAAAAAAAACCCTGAGAAAACTTAGATAGTAGTAGATTGATTAAGAATATATAAAAAAGAGTAACATTATTCTGTCTTTAGTAGTAATTAAGGAAGGGCACAAACTTAATATCGTTTTTTCTTTCGGTGAAATATTAAACATGCCAAAGATACTGTGTTTAAAGGATCATATTTATTTTTAAAAAATATAAAGTTGATAGGCCTTAAGATTTAATTTGATTTAAAAAATCAATATATATTTTAGTATATATAAGTGTCTGTAGCTGATCTCCAAAAGTGTTTCAAGAGGACTATTGAAAGTGGATATAGAAGTTTAGATACGTAAATTTAACTAAGTATTCTATACATGGCTCTAATTTATTAGTCTTTATTTGGTTTTTCTTTGAAAGTAATTAAACGTTACTTTTAACTTTTTCTATTTTCTTGCTATCAATTTATTCCTATTAAAGATCGAAAGCATCATCTACAAAAATAAAAACAATCTACATGCGTTTTTTTCTTTCCTTTTTTTTTTTTTGTATTCCCCAAATATTTTTTTTAAAGGGAAACTTTTGGGAAAATGAATGCATCTGGTTAAATGCCACATTGTTACTTGTCCTCTTAATGGATTCTTGAATTCTAATAACTGTAATTACCTTTTGGTATTTTCTTTTTAAAAAATTAGACAATAGACTGGCGTTTTGTCATTATATTTTCAAGTTTTAACCACAGAACCAAAATGTTCAAAGAGTTATATGCTTTTATAATCTACAAATATAATAACAATGATAAGGGTATCTTAATGTTCATTTTAAACCTTTCGTAATACTTGGATGTAAACTACTGATCTACCACAATTTTTACATTTAGTTTATCTTCTGGAAATGAGCTGTGATAACTTTACTAAAAACAAATTTATGTAGTAATTAATAAAAGACCGATAAAGTCTTCAATGTCCAATATCGTCTTTTTAAATCTTTCTTAATATCAATGTGGCATTTCCCCCAATAACTTGATAAGTGTTTAAAAAACATTTGTTATACAGCTTTGACAACTATTTTTTCCTATGTTTTTTAAATACTTGTAATGATTCTATCATTTTGTGGAGATTTTTTTAATTCTTTATAGATTTAATTGAAATCATTTCTTTCAAAATTAGCCCATTGATTTCAATATATAAATAATCATTCACTTATTCAGTTTCTTTACAAATTTTGTTTTATTGAAGGAATCAAAATTATTGCATATTTATATATAAACAGCGCATAAAGATGATCTTTTCAAGAAGCTTGCAGCACCATATTTGAATTAACACGTCCCACGTAATGACTTATATTCACTGCGTTATGACATAAAATGTAGCAGGTATTTTGACGTTAATCCAAGATGGAATAACAGCTAATACTAAATTGTATTTTTAATTGGACAAAACTGCTATTTAGACATGTGAAATGATTTATACTGTATATAGTATTGAAGTCAGGATGCCAAAGAACATTTTCAAGTGATGTGCAAGATTTTATGATGATCAAAAGAACATTGAAGATGAACGACAAAAGTTATGAAGTTCACAGTCGCATTTCATGTCAACTCATGATGTAGATACCAATTTCAATTTTTTTGTGCTAATAACTAATCTATATTGCTCCAAAACACAAGATTATTTATAGATCTATTTTTCCAGTTACTTTACGTTCACTTTAGTTAATTAAATAATGATATATATATATGGTAAAAAATTTGGTTTATATGATAAAGCAGATTTGTAAAAAAATATGAATAAGTGAAAGATTATTTTCATAGAGTAGCATTTCAAATGATGTTATATGGAAAATTTAATTATTTGTTTATTTACCACTAAGTAATTCTCATATTTCTTCTTATATTTTAAGATGTATACCTTTTTTAATAATAATGCTTTTTTTCTATTGTTGAAATATTTTTCCTTTCATATCTTTGAAAGTTTTATTTATTTCTTAAAGCTCTTGTTGTGATTTCAGTTATATTTTTTTTGTGTTTTTACCTAATCATAAATAAATTATCAATCAAACAAGATTGAAATAAACAACTATTAATAATTATATTTAAATATTTATCAAACCGACTTCCATCTCCATTGAGACCTTCTCAAGATATTATATTATACAATTCACATAAACATAAACAAATAATAATATTCACTCCATCTACTGGACATTATTTACATTATATTTCATTTTCTTTTTAAACATGTCCATATATTACAAATAAATAAATTTAACATATTATACATCTAAAAATTTTAACAATATCCCCCCCCCCAAAAAAAAAAAAAAAATTAAATATATATTTTACATCTTTTAAAAAATAAAAATAAATAAATAAATTGGTATTTACATATGTACAACCATTTCCTACACTTTCCAATTGTTCAATAAAGCCCATTTCCCACCTAATTTAGCTGGACCTTTTACTATATTTACACATTTGTCTAAGTTTTCTTGAATATATAATGTTTCATAATATATTTTCTTATGGTAATTTTTCACATACTTAATAACACATATTTTCCTCACACTTCATTTTATGCCCTGTATCCAAATAATGCAAATATGGCCCTGATCTCATGTCTTTTCTATTAATTGCTCGCTCATGTTCCTTACCCCTCTTACCTGTCGTTCTCCCTGTCTGCCCTATATGTATTTTATTGCATTTTCCACAGCTAATTTTATATACCAGCCCCATCATACTACTATCATCATTTAACTCTTTTGCATTATATAACCATTTACCCAAGGACTTATTATTCTTCCAAGCTATTTTTACATTACTTGGCAATTTATCTTTCATTAATCTTTTATATACTTTTTATGAATATGGAATAGACATCCATTTACTATCTCTATACCTATTCCTGTTATCCTCATTTATTTTATCTACCTTACCATCAAAAATTCGTCTGATTTCCTTTTCTTTGTAACCTATTTTTAGATAATTATTTTTCATCTTTAATTTCTGTTTATATGCCTTTATTTTATCTAATGTTAATCTATTATTCTTTTCTTTAAATCCCTTTAAAACTCCCATTTTCTGGCACCATGGCTGATAAGAAGTTGGATCAATCAACCCTCTGGTCTTTTCATCTTTAATATAATGTTCAACAACTATCTAATTCATTATCCCTCTTCTTAAAAAATATCTAAATACTTTAATCCATTTTCTTCTTTCTCCATTGTAAATCTAATATTATACTTATTCTCATTCAATTCATTAAAAATTTTACTAATACTTCTACTATTTCCTACAATAACAATATCATCTACATATCTACAATATTTTTTAATCTCATTATTAGTTATAACTCTATCAATTATACTTTCTTCAATACCATCTACCAACATTGATGATAAAATAGCACTAACTGAACATCCCATTACCCATCCTTTGCCTATATTCCAAAACTCTTCCTTATATTTAAAATATAATGCCTCATCTATTAATAATAATGCTTCATAAATAGTATTCATCCATTCTTCCGATAAAACATTACTTATTTTTAATTTTTCTATAACAATATCAATACTATCCTTTCTAGGCATACTTTGATACATCTTTTCAATATCAAATGATGCTATCATTCCATTTAATTTGATATTATTTAACCTGTTAACAATTTCTTCAGAATTCTTAATATAATATTTTCCAAATCCTATTGTTTCTACAATTTTCTTATATACTATTTTACATAAATCTTTAAGTATATAATTACTAAAGTCCAAAATTACCCTTACTGGTATACTTTCTTTATGAGTCTTTACTTTTCCAAACATACATGGATGTTCAAATCGTGATGGATATAAATTCTTATATTCCTTTTCACTAATTAATCCTTTCATTGTTTGATTGATTATTATTATTATTATTATTATTATTATTATTATTATTATTATTATTATTATTATTATTATTATTATTATTATTATTATTATTATTATTATTATTATTATTATTATTATTATTATTATTATTATTATTATTATTATTATTATTATTATTATTATTATTATTATTATTATTATTATTATTATTATTATTATTATTATTATTATTATTATTATTAATTCATTTATTTATTGATTATTTATTTATTTCTGTTTGTGACAACATTATGGACAAATAAATCATATTGAATATTTGACCATCATAGTGATTTACCTAATCATTTATAGATTTCTAGGTATTATCTAATTCTAAGTGAGACTTAAATACATTTTATATTACTTCTTATCTAAATATGTTCTCTTGAATCAGTAAAACTTTTCGCAATAAAAATGAATTTGTTTTTTGCTTTCTGAATATCTGTTCTTATAAAAGTATCAGTTTTTTATGTTTGAAAAAAAAAAAAAAAACTACTTATTTTTTTAAACGTAATTATTAATATTTTGGCCATATTTGTCGTGTTTAATACAAATCGACATTAATTTGTTTTAAGATGAGCTAAATTCATTATCTATTCTTGCAATACGTTAAACATTATAATGAGGATTAAACTTAATCTTATACTTGCCTAGTGTTAGGTCAAAAACTCCCAACAATAATTCTATTTGTTGACCATGGTCTGAAGTAAAGATTAAAATTGTTCAGTAAATAAAAAATGTGAATATAGAGAATGTGGGGTTCAATGAAGTATTAGTAATCAAAGGTATTATTTAACCATACATACGCATATATCTATAATGAAATATTAATATATGAACTCTTTGATGTAGGAAGATCTGTAAGAGCAGAATAGGATCCATTTGCATTAGGAGATTTGTAAAATTATCTATCCCAATAATGATTATAAACTAATTTAAACTATTTTAATACAAGTTATGTTTGGTTTACAAGATGATTTGAAAGCAAAGCAGACAAACCAAGATAAGAGAGCATTATATAATTAGTAAACAATGTAAACTCAGGAATTTCAAAAAAGTGTGCATTATTCAAAATATTACAGTCTTCTAAACCACAATTGCATCAAATTAGTGCTGAACAATTAATTTGTAAAGGATTATCACTTTCGATTTTAATATAACCTCAATGTTAAGTTGAAATAATTTTACATGTGAAGAGAAGAACATTCATGGAAGATATATCTGACATTTGAGGTTGCTAACTTCATGGAATCATTTTTTATTTTGAAATTCTAGGATTTTTACTTTCATAGTCCAGGTGTGATTGTCTGCCATAATACCAGCACAGAATTTACATCAATAATTTTATTACATATTTTCATAATTTGCTTTAATAACTGAAACACACAGGCTTATTATATACCTGTGTCTATATATGTAATATATAGGGTATATGAGCATAGACTTTCACATGGCCTACCACTCTCCACACTATCTCATAACACTGATACACTTCAACACATATATGTCGAAAAGATAAATAATCACCAATATACATATTTCATGCTAAACCAGCAATCATCAGTTGGTCCAGATTATGATCTCTACACATATATGCTGTAAGTGCACAGATATATATTAAGATAGCCAAACCTCATACCTTAATGGACAGGCTTCAATCTACTCCACACTCCAACTCTTCAACTGTCCATCCAATTGAAAATCTGATGATGGAATTCTCGAAGCCCACCCTGAGGCCGAGATACTTGTCACACCCATGTTGACCTAAGGTCAATCTGACACTTCATGTACAGGACATAATCCATTTAATACATATACAAGGGATGGGCAGACATCTCTATGTATTTAATAACTGAAACACACAGGCTTATTATATACCTGTGTCTATACATGTAATATATAGGGTATATGAGCACAGACTTTCACATGACCCACCACTCTCCACAGAAGCTTGTCCATTAAGGTATGAGGTTTGGATATCTTAATATATATCTGAGCACTTATAGCATATATGTGTAGATATGGTAATCTGGACCAACTGATGATTGCTGGTTTAGCATGAAATACGTATATTGGTGATTATTTATCTTTTCGACATATATGTGTTGAAATGTATCCGTGTTAAAAGATAATGTGGAGAGTTGTGAGTCATGTGCAAGTCTGTGCTCATATACCCTATATATAATTTGCTTTAATAAATAGTTTTTGATTTCTATATGGCGAGAATTGTTTTCCCAATTTTGTGTTTTCTATTTGCAAGGTGGGACTATAGGAAGACTGTTATCCATCATAGTCCATAATCCACAATTAAATCGATCTATTGAATATGAAGATAGACAATGCATAAAATAATGTGATTTGTTAATAAATCGCAATGTTAACAGTTTAGACTATATTATGCAAAATAAGCCTAATGTTAGAGATGATTTCAATCCAAATCCTTAACATATCCATGATATAAATACGTAGGATTTAAATCTTATCTATACTGAAAGCATAATAATGTTGATAAATATATTGCTAATTTAATAGAAAAGAGTTATTGATAATAACTTTTGAAATACGCCTTTAGTACATCCAGATTCACAAAATGAAGAAATTAATGTAAAAAAAAAGGATTAATGTAGTTTCATTTATTCACCTTCCACATTAATTCCTAAAAATAAAATTGATCTCGGAGAGCATCAGCATATTATTTATAAAATTAAATGTCAAAAATTAAACTACTCTTAAGAACTGAGAATAAACATAATATTATTTCTTGGATTTATAAGTCTTTTTTGTTTATATATATATATACACGCACACACAGGTGAAGTAATAGAAAAAATTGTTGGAAAAGTTATATACCAAATATCTAAATGATAAAGAAGTATCATATGAATGGAAAACACTGCAGTCTTCTATCAGTTCACTATAAAATCTTTACCAAGATAATTACAACTCATATATGTTTGGATTCCCACCAATCTAAAAAAACAAGCTGAATTTAAATGTCGTTGATCTTATACTGAGAGAAGTTATAAAAAGTACCTATAAATATATGCTTTGGATTCATAGATTATGAATCAATATTTGATCCTATATGCTCCAATGATTAAAGCAATGGATCATTAAAATATAGACTTGGAATACTGACGTGTTCTAAATAACATTTATGAAAATGCAACAAGAGAGATAAGATTGCACGATAATATTAAGAATATTAATATTGAAAAGAGCAGATGACAGAGTAATTTTATATCTCCAGAACATCTTGAATTGGTTTTACAAAAAGTATTTTGTGAATTAAAAGGGGAATCTAAGGAAGTAACAGTAAATAGAGATTATTTAAATCATTTAGATTTTGCAGATGATGTAATTATTTTTGCAAACAATACTTTACATCTTCAGAAAATGTTGTGAGAGTTATCAGATAACATTAAGAAAATAGAACTAAAGATTAATGATAAGGAGAAAATAAAGATTAATAAACATTAATCAAACAAAGCTAACAATTACAAATACCCTGATCAGATTATTGATATCAATGGAAACACAATTGATGACATTAATCATAAAATTAAATTTGGATGGAATGCATTTGGTAGAAATAACTTAGTACTATAAGAAACTATGCCTATGTTGTATTTATGTATTGGACCATTTCCATCATCTAGTATTGAATATTGAATGTCTTTAGATAACTTTAACTTTAATTAAATTTTCAAAATACATTCAACTGTTAGTAATAGCACACAGGTTGTATATGCACAATGTTTCAAGAAATATCCTCCTTTCCTCTTCAGGTTTTTAGGTTTTCCCAGTGACAGTACTAGCATAGGAATCGAAGTTGGACCCTTAGATCATTGAATATTGAATTTTAAGGTAACACTCTAATCAATTGATCCATCCTACCTAAAAAGATTTTAATAGATATGTTTTCCTAGTAATTTTATATGGATTTGGGAATTGACACTTAACAGAGAGCAAATCAGAGATTTTAAACAATTCAACAAACTAGAAAGAAATATATAACATGAGTTACAAGAAAAAACCAAAAATGGAAGCATGGATGAAAGAAAGAGCATTATTACTGACATGTCATTGACATCATTGAAAAAATTAAGATTTTGAAACATGCCATATATTCAATTTTCATTTTGTATATAACAATTGCATTTGATGAAGATGCTCAGTATCAAAAATGCAATTTAATTTATATTCAATGTTTTCAATATTCCTCTGAATTTAATTTTTTACATTTTAGGTGATAAATTATAGTTTTTGGTACTCATGAATATAAAATAGAATAATGAAATTTGCCTCATAGCAATATATATTGTAGAAGTATATATATACTTATACATACATATAATCAATATGTATACATTATATTTGTATCCTTATTATATTTATGAAAATAAATATAGAATTTAGTAAGTTAGTATTTTTCATTCTTTAAAATGAAAAAAAAAAGTTAATTAAAAAACAGTTGACAAGGTGATGAATGACCTTTGGGTTCACATAGTTTATCAAATTAAAGGAAATGAAATTAATTTAGTGTTTTAATATCGAATTGTTATTGCAACAATGTAGAATGCATATGCTTCAGCAAGCTGATGGAGCGAGATATAATATAAAAATAATTCTATTTTATTTTTATTAGAAGACTAAGGATTCTATTTTTTTGTCAGCTATATCCTCATAAAAACTTATACTATGTTCGATTTAAAAGAACAGTGTAAGATAACATCTATATTTTGAACAATTTAATACTCATTAGAAGAAATTCCTAATAATTGTTTAAAGAAAGTAATTTGAATATATTTTTGTGTTCTATAAAAATTGTTCGAATTACATGTTCTAAAATGTAAACTTCGTTTTAAAAAAGAACATGTTTATAAAAACTTCAACTAGATTTAATGTATTTTACATTATAAGGAAAATGCACAGTGAGTAGAACACTTATTTATTATATGATATATAAAATGCACTTGCCTAGTCAAATATATATGTGTGAATAACATCTTTTGCTGAATGCCTATGAGATTATATAAAAATTAGATCTTCAAAATGGAATTATAATTGTTAATAAAGAAACTGTGTATTAAGAAGATGAAATGTACATACTAAGAGGAAACTAAACATCAACTTGGGATATCCTATTATTTTCTTTAATGTCTAACAATGAAGGAATTAAACTGCGTCTTCGAAGGATTTTCATTCGCGAATGCCAGGAACATCTGAGATTATTGTATTAACTTTTATAAATACCATTTAAGTTTTTTGAAAATTATAATTGGGAAAGGTTAATTTCATTTCCTTTATTATCATATTCATTTTTATTAAAGAAATGAATAATAAGAGAGAATTAATAATTTAAAATATTTGTATTTATATTTATGATTAATAAAGATTTAAATATAGGTTAAGAAATATTAATATGGGAAAGGGATAAAGTGAACTTGGAGGTAAGAGATTAAATTATTTTTCAATCCACATACTATTATTTTCTATGACATGACACTACATTGTTTATACTAATCCAAATAGTCTAATAACCATAATGTATGATAAGTGAATAAATGATGATTAACATTGTTGTGAAATATATATTTTTATATTAATAAATATAAGTTACGTACAATCATTTTAATGAATGAAGATATTATATATAAATGATTAGATTATTATTTGTATAATCTAATTATTATAGAATAGTGTTAATATAAAAGTCTTAATATTTGGATACTTATATTTATATTTTTAATATAAGGAGGTAGATATATAAATAATTTTTTATATATTGTAAAATTTAAGTATTTAATTGTTAAATAAATAATTGTTTTTTATATTAAATTAAATGAAATCTTCAATTTTGTTTTAATTAATTTAAAGAGTTAGTGAGATTTGTTATTAATATTACTTTAGAATATTGATAGAAACCCCTGAAGAGAGTAAATTGTTAAACTTCCCTGAGTTCGAAATCTGAGCATAACGGTAAAGTTAATTAAGATGAAAATTGATTTGATGTGGTTTAGATATAATAATTTATTAATAATAAATTAGTTATTGGGAAAAAATATAGTTTTATATCAAAATTAAATCACATCATTCATGGCATCCTATATGAAGACCTTAAATCTGACTATAGTAAGATGTGACTGCCTTAACTTATCTTGTTGAGAGGGTGCATACCATTACAATATATATATTTGAATTTTGTATATTAACTTTGATTTCTACTGTAATTGAGAACAATAAGGCTAAGTCATTTTTTGCTTTGGGAAAGATCTGGATTACAAATACAAATGTTATATATATATATATATATATTGTGCCATTACAATTTAGTCACTAGCTAAATTTATAGTAATGTGCATGTGAGGAAATGTAAAACCAAAAATCATCATCACATTTTTATATAACCATAAAAGAAGCTGTAGGGCATCCAAGTTCAAACCCTACCAGATCAAAATTTTAAACGCTTTAGACAGAAAGAGAGTGGGTCAACAATTATATGCTTTACTTGTTTGTGTATTAATAAATCTCAAAAAGAGCAGCACACACATTTAATATTTAAATTTTCTGTTAAAAAAGCAAAGTTATAATGCATACGTATAGGCAGTGTATGTGTAAGCTATTCAATTGTTTTATATTTCAAATATTCAACATTTTAACTTTCTTTAAAACTAACCTATGCTTGATCAATTCTAATATCTTATTCTATACTTCTATTTTGCTTCTCTATAATTGTAATTGGGATTTAAAAGTTACAGATTTAATTAAATAATAGGGTTCTAATTACTAAGCTAGCAATTATATTATTTAATGTTAGTTTATGAATGATTTGAAATAATGAAGGATGTGTATACATTACATACAGAAATTTACATTCATTAAATATTGAAAGAAAAGGAAGGATTAAATCTGTCAAATTATTTTTTTTGTACAATTTTATGTTAAAAGAGGAAATCTGTTTAATCAGATATCTATCTTTGTAGCAATTTTGTTTTTGTAAATGATTGTTTTTCACTTTGGGAGCTTATAATGGGTGGGAACTCTAATTTTTAAATTGTCTTATCTTAAGATCTAAAGAAGGAAGCTCAAAAATTTGAAATGTTACCTAGATGTAAAAAAAGAAAGGAAATAAGGATTAAGTCTATTTTTTTAAAACAAAAGTGTCTGGAAAAAGGATTAAACTTTTCAGTTGAAAAATAATTTAGTTGAAAATAAATTAGAGATCTAATTAAAACGAATTTGTCCAAAAATAGCAAGTGACGCTATCTCTGATTGGTTAAGTTAGCTAAAAATTGGATATAAAAAGCTGTCTGGAATTATTATTATTATTGTGATTATGATTCAGATTATTAGACTATTAAATTGAATGTTGAAAATATAAGAAATGGCTGGCTAGAAAAATTATATGTATGTCCCATCTTTGCCAGACCATCTGGGGAAGCTGCACATCATATAGGAAAGAAAAGATGTTGTGTCTAAAATAATATTCTACACCTTTCAACTGACCAGAGAAATAAGATGTTTTTAATAGAAGGAAGAAAGCATTCACCTGCATTCAAAGAAGATGAATTAATCTACTGATAAATATTAATCATCAAGTCCAATTAATTGTTCCAACAACTGATTTTAAACTCAAGAAAATTTATAAATGTGAAAACAACCGCTGTATTTCATCCACTAAAAAAAAATCATGCTTGACAGGAAGAGAAGAAAAATTAATATAATGATTTCCAAATTGTCCACTAAAGCAAATAACCTCAATAGAGTCATCATCATCAAATAGTTATACACCTCAAGAAAGAGATTGTTCCCACGTAAAACGGAAATGGTAGCTGCAGAAATATAGACATTATACAAGACAAGTTTGAACCCTTGGAAATTCGCCACAAACAAAAGATCGGTAATATGACTTTTTATATCTATTTTCTTTATGATATCAGAGTCTTAATAAACATGTTAGCAATAAAAAGTGGTATATTTTATTTAAAAAAAAAGACTATTCAGATCGATTAAAAACAAGAATGTCTTACTAATAATAACTTTGAGCTTCATAAATTATCTTGAATGTATCAAAATTATTTGTTTATTAATTTTACAGTTATGAAAAATATTAATGTGTAAAACAATTTTTTTTTTATGGTATTACGATTTTAGTTTTAACTAATATGTTATATTATTATTTTGGTTTTAAATAATATTTTGTTATTATGGGATAAAACACGCACATACATAATAATATTTTATATGTGTATAATTGCGAATGAATGTGAAATAACAAGTAGTATTTAGAATATTAGATTATTTTGTTTCAAGTTAAGTATAGCATTTCAGAGGTAGAAGAGAGGGGGAGAAAATAATTTAAAACTTGTTTCTAAAACTTGCTCTTTCAATTCTATTAACATTTTTTTTTTAACATTCTACTTACATGTTAGGTTTATAAAGTATGTGTGCGAATGAGCAGATATTTTTTTTCTTGAAATACTTTTCTCATGGAGTGAAAATCATGGTCAATGTGACATCCAACTTAATACAAAATACATTTGAAGGGAAAGGGGGAAGAACTTGAAATTAATCTGAGGATTGTTATACAATCAATTATTATTACTATTATTATTCATGTCAATTTTCATGTTTATCTAGAAATTTTTATATATATGTTAGAAATGCAGTAATAAATATTAGTTTGTTTTATTAAATGAGGCGTATATATTTCATTAAGTATAGTCTTTGTTAAGTGTGATTATTCATCATCATCAGTGGTTGAATATTAGTTATTTAAGATATAAGTAAATATGCTAAAATTAAGCAATAATTATGAATTTCTTTATAAAAATTAGTTTTATGTTTAGGCTTAGTCCTAGAGCTGTAGTTGAAACCCTTGTCATTATCGTTATTATTATCATCATCATCATCGTCATCAATGTTTTAATTAATGAGCTGTTTAACTGTTTAAAGGCCATAAATAAATATTGATTTTATAATATTTAGTGATTTCTTAGTATTATTATAACCACATCCCATCATCTATTTCATGCAAGGATGAGTGAATTGCCATCCTAAATTAGTTATATATAATCTGAGCTAGTAAACTTATAAAATATTGAAACACATTTGTTATGCTAAGATCTGAGAAATGATTTATGTCTAATATACTCCACTTTGGTTTAAAGATGTTTTACTTTTACCTAAATATTAGTGCGTATAGTGATATGGCTCAAAAAGCAAAATCTCCCATTTTTATTAGAAATAAAGTACCAAAAGGGGATTCAAACCCGGTACATGTGAAAGGTTATTAGATATAACCATGTCTAGATTCAGATAATCTAGTGGCGCCCTGCTAGACCATATTCACTTAGTATTTGTTTAAACATGCACTTAACATCAAACCAAGAAATGAAAGTGGATAAGATCTACTGCCTGTATACCTGAGTTATATTTTATTGAATTACTAGTGTACTCACTTCACGTGATTTCATATACCTGAGTTATAATACTTGTTATTAATAATTTGCTTATAATTATTGATAGTGGGATATCTTGAGAAATCCAACGTTATTTTAAATATTGTGATCTTATATATTGTAGACAATTCAGATAAGGTAATAGTTATTTGAACCATCTTTAATTTTGTTACACTGGATTTGTGATCTATCTATATGAACTCCTTTAAATTTGTTACATATCTTTTGAACGACCTTTAATTATGTTACAATATATATATATTATACAATAACAGATTATGGTTACATTATGAATCTTTAATCTACTGTGAAGACAAAATATGGAAGATTCCTGGTGTAGAGAATCTTGGATTGTTATTGATATATATTTATGAACCATGTAGCTTTGTGTAAAATTAAATTTAATATCTATCCATCTGTCTTTCTATCTCTCTCTCTGTATATATATAATAAAAAGTCAGATGTCATATGACTTATATATAGCTTGTACTTACAAATATGTAAAATTAAGAGTATGCTAATGAGCTCTAAACAAGCTTTTTTTTTATTTATGATAAATGCTACTACAAGAGAAAGCATTCAAATCATTTTTATCTTGGATTGTCCCCATCCCCAGACCGGTTTCGACCTATGGGTCTCTTCAGTGAGGAGTTGGGACATTAAATTCAAAAAACCAACTCAAGCAAAGCATTTATCTAAAAGTTAATTGTTAGAAGAAGATCTGAAACTTTTAGACATCTACATGTCTTTAAAGTCAGCTCTCCAACTGAAAAAATCATATGGGCCTGAACTTCATTCAGATACTCCATAAATTAGTAGGCTTAGCCATTTTAATTTAGCCAAAGCCCCAACAGCAAAATAATAATAGTAATAATAAAAAGTCAGATGTCACATGACTTATATATAGCTTGTACTTACAAATAAGAGCATGCTAATGAGCTCTAAACAAGCTTTTTTTCTTATGATAAATTCTACTACAAGAGAAGGCATTCAAATCATTTTTATCTTGGATTGTCCCATCCCCAGACCGGTTTCGACCTATGGGTCTCTTCAGTGAGGAGTTGGCATATTAGATTCAAAAAACCAACTCAAGTTACACTTTGCTTGAGTTGGTTTTTTGTATCTAATGTCCCAACTCCTCACTGAAGAGACCCATAAGTTGAAACCGGTCAGGGATGGGGACAATCCAAGATAAAAATGATTTGAATGCCTTCTCTTGTAGTAGCACTTATCATAAAAAAAGCTTGTTTAGAGCTCATTAGCATGCTCCTAATTTTATATATATATATATATGAGTAGATAAGAAAATATAACATAAATTAAGCAGAAATGTTCTCAATTACATTGTAATTATTATCAACTGAAGTCATGCAATAAAAAAGTAAGCTCACATCACAAGATTTCTCAGAAATATGTGTATGAATATTAGTGGATTGTCTAATTAGTATATAATCTTAAAATTGGTTTATAAAAAAATATCTCTGTAAATTTTCTGGTTATATGATAACTTTCTTCATTTAACATTTGTGATCTGTATTAAAAAATAAATTTAAAATTGCAAGATTTTTCATTATCAAAAAAAGATGAGGCAGTATTAGAAGAATTATTTATGACAATTTAGGTATGATTGTTTAGTAATTGGTGTTCTTTTACTTTTTTTCTAAACTACATCTCGTTTCCCCTATGTACAACTTTGTACATCCACATATGACTTGGAAAATCATGGTACATCTGCCAATTTCAGTTGATAATGATTATTATGTAATTGAAAACACTTTTGCTTAATTTATATTTTATTACTGTTGATTATTTACCAATATAGTATCAGAAAAATGTACTGCTACATGAAATGATTTACATATATCTGAATATAATTTTTTATTAAGCAGACTATTATATTTTGGGTCATTTTAAGGCATAAATTTGACTCACCTTCTGAGAGTTGACAATTCCCCAGTAAACTGCTTGTAGAGGAAGAGTTTTATCTCTAAACTGCTGTAAATTGGAAATGTTAGGTTTTGATAAAATAACTGGAGAATCATATATGGGATTAGACTTTACATTGGGGATATCATTTAAATTATAATCTTTAGCACTCTCATGTATTCCTAAGCTGTGTGATAATCTGAAATTAATATATATGACAAATTTACAAACTCAGACTATTAAGTTATACACATATACAATAATTAGAAAATCCCTCCCCTATATTTCTGAATATATTTTGTAGCTAAATTTCAGATATAACTTATTAAAGTATTATTTAAAAATAGACATTGAAAATTGCAAAGTTACCATCCAGCAATAGTATTTTTGTCAGAACCATTTTAAATCAAGTGGTCATAAGTTTTATGACCTTTATATAATGTATGACAATAAATTAAAAGCAGGGCAACTTTTGGTATAAAATATGAACAAATATTACTAGATGGTCTGATTTTAGTCTACAAAAAGAAAGAATATACAAACTTGTTTTAAAGTTTGACAAACTCCTTACTACTTGAGGCACCTCAGTGCATTAGAAGATTTAACAGGAATAAAAGAGACTTTATTGAAATATTGGTAGCATGCTCTATTTTGTTATTCAGGACTATTATGGATTTATGAATTTTTCAATGCAAGGATTGATAGATAGTATTTTCCCAAAATGTAACAGATATTGAAGATTCTAAAATAGATACACCAGTAATTAATAAAGGTAAATTTGATGATGAAATTATAAGAGAATCTAAAAAGAAATGAATGAAGACATACAAAGAATGCTTCAAAATATGAATCAAATGAAAGACAATTTGCAACAGAAAATGAATGAGAATAAGAATCAAATAAATGAAAATATGAGAATGGATCCAATATATCAATTGAATCAAGGGGTGGCCATGGGATCACAACTGTCATCCTTGAAGAGCAACATTTACATGGAAGAACTTGAAACCATAGCCATAAATATTACTCCATGTCAGCCTAAAGTGTGGTTTCACTATGTTGATGATACATTTGTGGTATGGCTACATGCTGAGATACAATTACAATCATTCTGGTTGAATATCAACAATAGATCTCCTTCAATTAAATTCACAATAGAATTGAGACAAGAACAAAAATTGGCATTCTTAGATGTTCTTGTGAAAAGATTCTCTCAAAGCAAAGTAAAAACAACAGTGTATAGAAAAACAACACCCACTGGAAAGTACTGGTCCTATAATCCAATCATAACAGGAGCACTAAATATGGAATTATACTATCACAAAGGAACAGAGAAAAGGAAGTTTGTTTGGAAACCAGAAATTTGAAAATGAAAATATTCACATAGAACAAACTCTTATGAAGAATGATAATCTATCAGCCATCATCAAGAAAATCTTTAATAGACAATGAAAATATACACCAAAAGAAAAAAAAACAATTTTTGGTATTGTGGTGTATCCCTACATACTAGGAATGGTGGACAAATTAAAAAAGAACTGCAGTTAATATAACATTGTAACAGTTTTCCAAAGCATACCACACTTCAAGGAATTCTTACTTTTACCAAACTTAAACTGAAAATTCCGAAGAACAAAAACTGCATCTATAAAATATGTGAATGTGGAAGGAAATTATATTGGTGAGACCTGTTGCCATGTTGAATAGTGATTAGAGGAATACAATCTAATGGTTAGAAGAAAAAAATAGATGGGTATAAAATAGCAGACTATGTACATTCTAATGACCATATGTTTAATTGGGAAAATTCAAAAGTATTGGATAGAGAGGAGATGGTGCAAAGAAAATTCAAGGAAGCTTCTCATATGACAATGGTAAATAATTCTATAAGATAGCCCAGTGTGCACTGCATAATGTATGGAAGCTTCTAACTAACCTTGTTCTTGGAGAAATTTTTTAAAAAAGCATGTAATTAACCTTGCTCTTGGAAAATAAATGAAATACTCAGAAGGATTTGAATCAACTGGCATATCTAAATATATGAAATTTCTACTATCTGTTGTCTTTAACACAATAGCTCAGTTGGTTAGAGTGTTTGCCCTAAATTCAATATTCAAGAATCTAAAAGTGTGAGTTCAACTTCTAATACTGTTACTGATCAGATCGATAACACCTGAAGAAAAGTGGAGAATACTGCTACTCAAAATGCATAATTACTGATCTGTGTTTTCTATTTGTGTGTTATTACTAATAAGTTGTTTGTATTTGAAAAGTTTAAATAAAGTGTAAAATTTTCTTTATATTCAATATTTACTGACAGCTGATGGAAATAATCCAACATATTATAACATTTAATATATCATCATCAGATACCTTCAGGCAAATATTCTTTAAAGATTATCTCAGGGCTTTCTGGCTCTACTACTTCAACTTGTGGCTCAGTACTAATACTACTAATGCCCTTTTCTTGATCACTATCTTTTTTCCATCTAAATTTTGTTCAATTAATATAAATATTTGAAATATTAATTAGTTTTCTCCCAAGAATGGAAACAAAATCAAATGAATTCTCTTCATTTTATTTTTCATCAAAACCATCAGCTAAAATTTTACTTTGCTGTTTAATTTTAAAATTTTAAATTACCACAAAATATATTTTATAATAAAGAAAAATATATGTGGCTCTACAATATTGAAACTTATATCTTTTAAAATTTTAAAAAAAAATTAACTATCTCAAAGTTTATATAAAAAATAGCTACCAATATCTAAATTAATACATCAAAATCAACAAACACATGAATGATCAACAATCTGAGACATTGTCAAAACAAACCAAGCTATCCTTATCTCAATACTTATTATAACAGTAACCTATACCCTGAGGATTATAAAATTAAGCAATGGGTGAAATGCTTGTTACGTATAAGCTTAACTCTCTACTACAATATTCTAGGTAATGTCTTAAAAATAACAACTATTCTGAAAACTTCAAATATAGGATATTTAAATATTAATTCTTCATTATTACCATATTATTTATAAAGATATAAACATTATCCATTCACTACAAAAATGAAATCATTACAAAATGAAGTCATAGCAATTTATAACTGAAATTAACTAATAATATCAAGCTAAACATATCAATAATATTTCAATTGCCAATACATACAGTATCAGTCAAATCCTATATATAAATAAAATAAATATTTATTACTATTTAAATAATCATTATTTAAAATTATAAATATTATTAAATAATACAGATTATATATCATATTGCTAGAAGAAATGATAATAGATGGACAATTGAAATCTTAAACTGGATTTTAAGAGATTGTAAAAGACCCAGAAAGAGCTCACATGTGATATGGATGGATGAAATAAGAAAATGTGCAGGAGTGATGTGGAGAAGAGAAGCTAAAGATCAGAGACGATGGATTGAACTTTGAGAGACCTTCATCCTGCAGTGGATTAATATTGGTTGACGATAATGATATTTATCATAATCTGTATTACAATGTGATGTCTATAAAATAGAATAAACTATTAAATATTACATCTGTATTATATTTAAAACATTTTGAAAATATTACTTGTATATAGTTTTGATAATTACACACATAGTGATCGATCCAATATTTAAGAATTGACAATTTATAAATAATTAATATCAACATGATATTTATATGAAAAACAATTTATTATAAATAAAAAATATTTAATAAAGATTTATAAATTGTTTAGTAGTTTTAAATTATTTACAATTACTGTTTTTCAAATTTATGATATAGCAGACGATCTCTTTCACTATAATGGCGCTTCATTTGAAATATAGAACATAGGCTTAAACAAAGATATAGAAAAAAATCATGCTTGTTGTAAGCAGTTGATGATTATTAAGTAATCATATTTGTGATAAATAAAAACACGAAGAAGTAGGTTATACATTTGGGTTTTGGTTCTCAAATTCTTGGAAATTGTAAATCCAATGTTTACTTTTTTAAAATTCAGCAGCCGACCATTCTATTCACGTGATCAAAACAATTTTCTTGGTAAGAAATCATTCTTGGCTACTTGCCAATAGAATAGTAAATAAATCGACAGTTAATTTAAAAATTATTTAAAACATTGTTAATTCTTTAAAATTAATATTTTTAAATTAAATTCTTGAATTTCTTTTTATATTATCGTTTAATAATAAAATCAACTTTTATTTATAATAGAATATATAATACTTTTAAATTAATAATAATTTACTCAATATTTTAAAATTTCAATGATGTCACACTTTTAAATTAATAAAATTTCTTTCTATACATTTACTTAATTAAAGCAATGTCTCACTATATATGATTTGCTTTATTGATTATTTACTTAATTTATACATCAATTCAATATATATATAGTTGGAGAAAACCTAACTTAAATCCACTGTGATATAATGCAATATTTTCTACTCTTAAAGTTTTGACACAATAAATAAAAATGAAACATTTCCATTGCTGTTTAATTTACTTTATATATATAATAAATAAACACAAATATAGTATATATTCTTAAGGTAGATATAATTAGATGGCATTTGAACTCAAATTTTCAACTTCCTCTTGTCATTCACTTCATCTCATCCAACTGATACACATGATCACATACATGTGGAAAAGATAAATAATCTCCAATATACGAATTTCATTGCTGAACTAGCAGTCATCAGTTGGTTCGAATCATTATCTCCCATATATATATAATCAGTGCTCAGTTTAAATTAAGATAGCAAATCTTCAAGCTTTAATGGATAGGCTTCAACCCCACCAAACTCCCTAGCCATCCACATGATCAAAATACATATATTGAAGATCATTTATATTTTCCATATGTATATGATCATGTGTATCGTTGTATGAGGGGGAGTAGATGACTACAGGGAGTTTGAAAATCTGAATTCAAATGCTCTCTAATTATAAATATATATTACCTGGATAACCATCCCCATATTCATCATCTGATATTTTTATATATTGTAAATATGATCTGTTTGATTTTAAAACTTGAATTTGTTTGCAATGAAATGTTATTTTTTACTATATTTAACACTTCAAAAATACTAATAGGGCACATAAATTTAAGTATATGCTTGAAGAAATATAGTTTTTCACTAGAATAATAAATATCCATATAAATTATTATTTAAATTCACATTCAAATTTCAATATCAAATTGAGCTTTGTGAATATATTTAAGTAGAAAGTGAGTTGTCATGTTTTATGGAATTTCAACTGATCTCCTGAACAGCTTATAACATCAGGTCTGTTTGTCAGAAATACGTAAATTGCAATAAATTAGTTGATTTTTTTTTTTAAAAAAACGTTGATGTATATATGATCATAAGTTTCTATAAATATTTATACAGAGTGCAAATAAATAATATTAATGGATGTTTAAAATATTTATTTGAAGACAAAGTTATTTTTAAATGAGTTGGATTAAAGACTTTGCTTTGTTAATTAATATTAAACGGATATAAAGAAGGCTTTAGTTAAATGATTGCTAAAATTCGCCTTTTATCAAATTGTAAAAAATAATTAAAAAATCATATACAACAGCTATATAAATATAAATTATACATAAAAAGCCTTTTTTGGCAGTTTTACTGTTTTTTTTAAATACTAACTATCTATTTTAATGTTAATTAATTATTGCATATGTAACACCATCTAGTTTTTCCATAATGTAATAAAAATAATAACTATAATAAAATAAAACATCAGTAAAATAGAATAAAATCTTTATGCAGAAATCCAATATATCTTTAATGAATTGAGTATATAATATAACAATATATAAAATAAATAATAATCCCAGTGCAGAATGCTATACTGAAATAAATATACAAATATTAAATCACCTCACATGGTTAAGAAATCCAGTACCGCCCTCTGTGAACTCTAATGTATTTATATATTAGTTCACAGATGTCAGTACTGGATTTCTTAACCATGTAGGGTGATTTAATATTTAATATTTAAAATAAATAATATATACTTTATACAACTTTATATGTGCAATATAGGGAGTATACCAATAGCTCAAACAAGCTCTTATTGATAAGGGTGGTAAGAGAAAAATATTTAAAATCTTTATCTAGAGGATTCCTATCCCCAGACCAATTGGTTTCAAGCTTTTGGCTCACCTCAGTGAGGAACTAGAACATTTAGACACTAGAACTAAAATATCAACTCAAAACCCAGCACTTATTCAATATGTAACTATTCACTATGTAACTATTGAATAGAAAATCTGAAATTTTCAGACACAAAAATGTCTTTAAATCCAGTTATCTAGCTCAAATAGTTATATGGGACTGAACTTTATATATATTGTCTTATATGATTTTCTATTCATTTCCAATGGACCAGTTGTTAACTAAATTTATTGAAGTTTTCTAAATATTCATACAATTATTTAAATTATTTTTAGTGTGATATCTTTCATATATTTGTCTTCTTTTTGAATCTTTGATATCATATAATAATAATTCAAACAAATTTATTCAACATAGTATTCAAAATTAAATAATACATTTGTATTAACGGTTGATAAAGATTGTCAGTGAAACCATTGAAAGTACTTCTGGTAAAGAATATATTATTTAATTTTGAATACTGTGTTAAATAAATTTGTTTGAATTATGATATATATATAACTGTTGTAAATGATTTTTTAAAATTTATTATAATTAATATAAAAACAGCTAATGGATTTAATTAATTTTTATTTTTGATAACATCAAATTGAAAATCATGGGTCTATTTCAAAATAAAGTGAGTCAATATGTTTGATGTGTGTTCAGTTGGTCTTGGAACAGCTGATAACACCAGCTTTGATTCACAGAAACATGTGCTTGCATAGTTAAAAATGGGTTTCCAAGTATTGAGAGATCTTGTAGAAAGAATCAATAAATATGAGCTGTAGTAATGCTTTGGATTTATAGACTATGAAAAAAAGTTGATTTTAGAAGTAGACTCAGGATGTTATCATAAAAGAAATATCAAAATGTTTCAGCAGTGATTAGATTGCATTGTGACATTACGAAAATTAACATTGGTGAGTATACACCATAAAATGATTATATATCTTCACAAGATTTTACAGGTGTTCTAAAACGACAAGATATATGGAAATGTCATTCAGATTTTTTAGATCAGTAAATGATAATTCAGAGTTCAGAAAGTTGCAAGAGTTACCAAATGAAATTAAGAAAATACGATTAAAGATGAATACTAAAAGTCTGAAATAATATTCAATAAATTTTTAAAAAATAAAAGTTTGATAATCATAAATTATAAAAAATTAAGTATTATAAATAGTTTGGTCAGACTTGAATAGAATGCTTTTTGTAAAAATAATTTAATTTTAAAAGGAAGCTTTTTTAAATAATATTATTAATGTACTTCTTACTTAAAAGTCCGCGACTTCGATATTTAACCGAATAACAATATATGAAAAGATGTATGTTGGAGTAACAATAAGAGTCCAAAAGTGAAACATTTATGTGAAAGAACAAACAGATATCATTGACATTATTAAGAGAAGTAAGAGACTAAATTAGAACTGGTCTGCACATAATGATAGAAGAGATGATAATAAATAGACTGAATCCTTAATATATATATATAAAATAAAAAACCTTTATTAACACAATAAATATTTACAATTTATGCAAGTAATTAAACAAATGATAAATATGTTACAGTTTGCATACCAAAACCCAAAGAATTTGATATATTCCACTATTAAGACAAAAAAAGTCTGCAGGCAATTAACTAGTTATCCTAAACTCAAGGAGATTGACTTGTATCACTGTACTAGAAGGAGATTCTAAGACATGCAACTCAAATGATCAAAGCATGTAACAAAATGATTGATTATCCCAAGGAATAAGCCATGCATAAGAATTAAACCTTTATTCAAGACAAATGTTCATCTGATAATCTCTCATAGAGTTATTCTAGGACCATCCCAGATTCAATTCATTGTCTTCCTTGGCAAGTATCTCAGACATTGACTGAAATAAGTTTCCCAATCGCTATACAGTTTTTTCAGCCAGTTGAATTTCTTGTTGTCAAATATCATAGTACATCGTATATACCATATTGTCTTAAGAGTATGCACAGTCACCATTGCATTGTGAGGGTTAAATTTCTCAATGTATTGACTAAGTAAAGGTTTTAAGTTTATGGTTGGCCTGTGGAACACTTTAGCTCTTATCTGCCTAAATGCTGAATATTCTTCGAATAGATGCTGAAAAGTCTCATTACCAGATTTGCACAGCAAACAGACTGGATCTAAATTCATATGTAGTCTTTTATTTAGAACCTTAGTTGTTGGAAACAAGCCATTCACTAGTTTGAAAACAAATTTCAAATAGGATTGGGTGCATATATAGAGTGGAAATTTTTCAACACATTTTTCTTTGATATATCTAACCATGCATTACCATGACTTTTAATATGAATCCTTAAAATATTATAAGTTGAAGAATCCACATATGAGGTGTATGGATGAAGTAAGAAAGTTAGTTAGTACAATGTAGAGAAAAGGCTATAAATCGGAGAAATGGGATCAAACATACAGAGCCAATATTCTTCAAGATCTAATATTTGTAGAAAATGATGATAACAATCATATAATAATAATATTAAATCTACACATAATTAATGATTTAAAAACTAACTGAAACATAGGCTTATTTATACCTGTGTCTATATATATGTAATATTAGGGTATGAGCACAGACTTTCACACAACCCACCACTCTCCACTCCATCTAATAACACTGATACACTTAAACATACATATGTTGAAAAGATAAATAATCACCAATATACGTATTTCATGCTAAACCAGCAATCATCAGTTGGTCCAGATTATCATCTCTACACATATATACTATAAGTGAGGATTGTCTATCTTAATATATATCTGAGTACTTATAGTATATATGTGTAGAGATGATAATCTGGACCAACTGATGATTGCTGTTTTAGCATGAAATACGTATATTGGTGATTATTTATCTTTTCAACATATGTATGTTTAAGTGTATCAGTGTTATTAGATGGAGTGGAGAGTGGTGGGTCGTGTGAAAGTCTGTGCTCATACCCTGATTTAAAAACTGTAAATGTTCAAAACTAGAATTAGTATTTCCTTGATATCTCCATCATTATCATCAGAGTTTGGATATATATATAATCAAAATTACCCCAAATTCACAACTCGACCAGACTAGCCAAAAAATATAAACACTAAAACACAAACAAGGGTTTTAGTGCTACAAGCCGACTACACTTGAGAAGTCTGCTTATAGCCGTGAAAGCATTCGTTGTGTTTTAGAGTTTATATTTTTTGGCTAGTTTGTTTGAGTTGTGACTTTGGGGTAATTTTGATTATTTTATTGATTAGTTTGGCTCTAGGTTTTTAATGTTTTTATATATAATATTGTGAATTCATCTTTTATCCGTGAGAATATTGCAATTGACACACACACACACATATATATAAACATAAATTTAAGCATATATAATTAAAGCTGCTAAAGAAACTATAAAAAAAAAAAAATATTTGTTTAATTAATTTTTTTGCACTTCTATTATATATATAAAATTCAAATAAAATGTCTATTAATTAAAAAACTTGTTATTATAAATATATATACTTACTATCAAATCTGCAATTGAAATGTTACTAAATAAAACCTACGACTATTCCCAGACTTACTTTCTAATTTTTACATATCTTTCACAACTGCAATCATGTTCAAAGCGAAATCCTTGCTTGATGGCAACTCCACACCCATTGGGACATTTAACAATCAAATGGGGACAGTCCTTAAAATGGTCAAACATAGCAGACTGAGAGCATCGGTAATTACATCCATCATTTAAACAAGCTTCTTCTCTATAAGGACACGTAGTTATCACATGATCCTGAACTTGACCATAAGGTCCACTCCAAGAGCACTGGTTTAAATATACGCATCTAGCTGGAAGTTCTTCAACCATTTGCTTGATGACTACTGAATTGTATGCAGTTTTAGTTGTAAAGATAGACTGACAGAGAGGACATTTTGGTTCCTTACAAGCATTAATGCACTTTGAGCAAAAGGTATGACCACAGAATAAAGTCTTTGGGTCAGAATAAGCACTTAAACTGAAATAAATAATTTAGAGTATATATATATATATTAGTGCATATATTCATACATTTCTATCTATCTAAACACACACACACACACACATATATATATATATAACTATTTATGTGCCAATGTCTATTTACAAAACTTACATCTAATCTTTTTTTATCTATCTATATATTAAAGCACTTTCTGGTAACTATTTGAAATTTTGTATATACATAATATTTTAACATCTATTCAGATAAAAGTATTTAGTACACTGAATTTTTTGTTTATAATTATTGAAAATGTGATGGTACGGATCTCTACAGGTCATAACCACAATTATTAAATGAGAAAGCTGTTTTGGAGATTCAACAATCAATGTTAATTGTTCTAGATTGAGAAGGAAAGTAAAACTATCAAACTACAACTAAAGGATAATCATCTTTTGATTGCCACTCTAGGTCTAATATAGAGACAAAATGCTATAGTTTATATATATATATTGTAACGAGACAGGGATATTAGGAAGGGAGTGAACCTGGGGTGATGGCAAATCATCATCACTTCCAGTCAATTTAAACTGAAATATCAAATTAATTATTAAAGTAATGTTTAATAATCAACAAGTAAGATATAGAAATATTATATATTAAAGAGAGCATGAGATCCATAAGATCGCAGAGAGATCAGCCCAGTTAACTCCTTAGAACAACTATAAGTATACATCCACTGGCATTATTAATAAGAAAAAGTAAATATCAGTAATACTCAAAAGAAACACTTATCATCATCAATGATCTATCAAAATACACCAATACAATAAATCAAGAATCAATCTCGTGACTGGATTGGAAATGGGTCTTTTGTAGACCAGGCTAACTATTGAGTCTTTGCCATCTTGGGCAATTATTTAACCATTAATTTGGGGGCACAAACTAAGTACTCATCCATCAGAATACATAATAATAAAAAAATCAGAAAAACAATAATGCTGGGACCTTAAAACATGCTGATCATCATCAATGCTCTGGCCACTTATACTGGCCAACTATAAACTTAACTTCTAATAAGACTAAGCTAAAATAAAATGTAGTGTATGGGCTTTAAGGAATATTCTCTTTTGTGCCAACTAGGATGATAATTGATCATCTCTGGATGCTCCAAAGCACTAATATGCATCCCTATTCATATATCAGATCATCTGCATGAATCTAGCTTGATTAACAGAAGCTCTATTACTGTATATGACCAAGAGATGATAGAAACATATTTTAAAAATATTTAGAATCACTGGAATAATTATCATAACTGACCACAAGTTTATTAACAATAAAAAATGATATTAAGATCTAGAATAAAGCTATACATATCAATTAAACCTTCTGATTTTGATTACTATACAAATTTCCAATTATCACATTGTGATTTACATGAACAATATACACAATTTAAGTCATTACACTATGATTTACATGATTAATACATTATATTTACTTAAAACCCATTCAGCACATAGGCATGTGGTTTGATATAAAATGAACTGGTTTGAATTGATAAAAATAATAAAATTATTAAAAATATATTTCATAATTAATTCCATTTGAAATATATACATAAAATTCACACATGCATGTGCATCTATAAACATATAGATGATATGAATTAATATATGAATTAATATTATTAATTAGTCTGTTTTTCAGTCAATGAAAATATTTTTACCTTCTTTTTTAAAGTTGTAATTATTTATTAAATGCATAGGAAGGTAATGCAAAAGTTTTTTTTGACAGGTTGTTATCAATTAATTAATTACCATCTTTAAATTAATAAAAAAAATTTTGAAGTTTTCTTTTTCCTTTTTCAAAATAAATTGTCCGTGAATCAATCATTACTTCTAAATTTTAATTCAATTCAAGCAAAATTATTTACTTCTTATCCTTTAAAATATATAGATTTTTTAAATGTCATTTTTACCAAAGAAATTTATTTAAAATAACATTATCATTATATATAATGCTACTCCCCACTGTATAGACATTTATCTATGCTTCTTTTTGTGAGTTGGTCTTGGTGAGACAGGTATAATCTAGGATTGTCATTATCAGAGAGGTATAATTCAGGTATGGTTGTTGATATTGATCAGTTTCCTTTTGGTTAGGATTGGTCCAGGAAAGTTAGCTGTTTTCTCAGAACACATTTGTGGCTATGAATTTCAACACAAAAAGTGGGTCATTTTCCTCCATGTGACTTTAAACTCCACCATTGAACATAGAGACTGATACTGGATCACCTGCCTTGACTTCAGCGACATCTCATGGAAACTCTGTCCAACTCTGCTAGCTAATTCTGCAGCTAGCTATTATGCTTTTCAAAATATTATTAGCCAAGCCTTCTAGTTAGCTCTTACAAAAACTACAAGCCAACCTTTGTAACTGGACATTTGGCCACTGCTTCTCAAAATATTAAAACCAGACTCTTCTGGCCAGCTCTTACAAAAACTGCAAGACAAATTGAATTGATATTGTTATCAGTCCCTTTATAGAATCATCTGAGGTGACATCAACACTAATTTGAAAACTGTGTTTTTTCTTACTCTTTTGATAGGAAATAATTTTAATTCTTCCAAAAGCACTTTTAATTAAAAAGTTATATTTGGAAATCTTATCAAAGATTTTTAAAAATAGATAATAGCATATAAAAGCAATTTACCCACTCAAGAAGAAGCTGTAAGTATCAATCAAAAAAAATCAAATCAATTTAGGCCTAGTGCTTTCAAGGTTTTCCCTCATATTCATGGCCAAAATAAATTATAAACAATGCTGTAATGTTATAAAATAATAATATATGCACTTGCAAATTAATTTGTCTATTTTCTCAAAATAGAAAAAACATGTATTGCGTCTGTTTATGGCATTGTTATCACTGATAATAAAATAAGCCTCCTTAAATGCATACAATCATTAATTAAAAAATAAATACTTTATACAAGTTTTAATTAAAAGATTTCAAAAATAATCCTTGCTTGCTTTTAAATTTAAAATCAGAGTTACAAATAATAATAGTTAGGCCTTTTTGAAATGTTTTAATCTGTAATAAAATTCTGTTTTAAATTGAGTTATTTAACCCTTTACAGACATTGTTATTCCAAGTGAAATGTAAAAAATATGTACAAAAATTTATGTCAGTGTTTATTTCTATTTTTTCCTTTACTTTATTATATATATATCATCAACCATTATCAATCCACTGCAGAATGAAGGTCTCTCCAAGTTCAATCCATCTTTTTCTATCTATAGTTTCTCTTATCCGCATCACCCCTGCACACTTTCTTATTTCATCCATCCATCTCACATGTGGTCTCTTTCTGGGTCTTTTACAATCTTTTGGAATCCAGTCTAAAATTTCAATTATCCATCTATTATCATCTCTTCTAGCAATATGTCCAGCCCAACTCCATTTCAGTTTTTTAATTTTTTCATTGAGGTCAGTAACACCTGTTTGTTCTCTTATCCATACATTGTGTTTTCGATCTCTTATTGTTACTCCCAACATGCATCTCTCCATACTTCTTTGAGTGGTTTGAAGTCTCTGCATTGCTCTTCTATTAAGTGTCCAAGTCTCCGATTCATAAGTAAGAACTGGCAAAACACATTTATTAAAAACCTTTCTTTTCAAACACATAGGCATATTTCCTTTTAGTATCAAGTTATTTCTACCAAAACACTCCAAACAAGTTTAATTCTATGATTAATTTCATCCATTATATTTCCATCTGAATTAATAATCTGACTAAGGTATTTGTAACTGTTAACTTCTTCTAACTCATCATAATCAATCTTTATTTTCATATTTTGAGAAAATCTATTAAACATTACTTTAGTCTTTTTAACATTTGTCTTTGGTCCTACTTTCCTACTTTCATCTGATAACTCCTGCAACATTTCCTGTAGCTCTAAAGCATTATTTGCAAAAACAACTAAATCATCTGCAAAATGTAAATGACTTAAATAATCTCCATTTACTTTCACTCTTTTAACTTCCCATTTTAATCTACAAAATATTTATTGCAGCAATGCTGTAAAAAATTTTGGAGATATGGAGTCACCCTGTCTTACATCCTTTTCAATGTTGATTTTTCTACTATCATTATGTAATCTAATTGTTGCTGTTGCATTTTTATAAATATTCTTTAAAATATGACAATATCCTGGATCTACACCTTGATGTTCCAATGCTTTAATCACTGAAGAAATGTTTATAGAATCAAATGCCTTTTTATAATCTACAAATCCTAAGCATAATGGCAACTTATATTCATTTGTCCTTTCTATAACTTCTCTCAATACCTGGATATGATCTACTGTACAAAAACCACTTTTAAATCCAGCTTGTTTTCTTGGTTGGTGGAAGTCCAGTGTTTACTGTAAATGAGTTGTAATCATCTTAGTAAAATTTTTATATAAAATGAGTTTAAGAATATATATATATATGTGTGTGTGTGCTCACACATGACTATGTTTCTGTGTGCCATGTAACCCAGATGGTTACAATATGTAAGTATAAAAAACCAGAATATAACTAACTTTCTAATTTTATTATTTTTGTAATAAACCCCTCACCTAGTAAATCAAGTATTATAAAATCATATTTTAAAGAGATGTTTAGATAGAAATATTTCATAAGTTGAGTTTTCTCTTTATAATTATTGAATTTGAAAGCTCCTACTAGGACAGTTGCCAATCAAGATTAACAGCCTTAGGCTGAGAATCATGTAAAAATTCCAGCCTTATGTAATCAAAATAAGAATTATCTTTTAATTTCTACATTTAACAGAGATAAAGTACAGGAATATCAGACCATTCAACAAAATATGGAATGATGTATGTTGGAAGCAATGAGTAGAGATTAAAAATGCAACACCTGAATGAAAGAACACATAGATACAATTAAAAGACTGAAATGGAACTGGATTGAACATATTATTAGAGGAGATGATAATAGATAAAAAATGTAAATCTTAAAATGAATCCTAAGAAAGTGTAATAGATGTAGAAAAAAGACCACATGTAAGATGGCTGAATAAAAAAAGATGTTTGCTGATATGATTATAAAAAAGGGCAATAAATGAAAAAGCCAGATTAAACTTGGATAAACTTCCATTCTCCAGTGGACTGATAGTGATTGAAAATTATATTGATTATGATGTAGGAATATAAAAAAGAAGAAAGAAATTAGAAAAATAATTAATCAAATTTGGGATTAATCTCACAATTTTGTATTAATTTTTCTCAAGATTACTTTTCTATTATGTGCCTTATCACTTCCATTTTGTTTGCCCATTGGTGCACTAGATGTCATTTTTATATGAACTAAGTCAAAGCCTTAAATTAATAAAAATCATGACTGAAAATTAATCTTCATTTGTATTATATTATCAGACTTGGGGAAGAGATATATGCTGTAGATGAGTCTCTCCTTCTTAATCACTGACATAAAGTCTAGTTTCCTTTAATCCTTAAGATAATACTTTCCTATTTTGTTAATTTTTCTTATTGTTTGCATTAAATACATTTAAAGAATATTTTGATATATTTTTTTGCTACCTCTTATGTACAAACCTTTAGAAGCCTGGTGAACTATTTTAAATAATTCCTTGAAAATGACATTTAAATTCTATAATTTAAAAGGAAACAAGTAAATAATTTTTTCTTAAATTAAGTCTAAAAAACTAATGCTCGATTTATAGGCAATTTTTTGAAAAAAAGAAAGTAAACTAAAAAAATTAGGGCACAAAAGAACTTGCTGGATTATTTTTAAGAGACATTTATAATTAATTAAAAGTAACTTGTCAAAGATGTGACATCATTTTTCTTTTTAAAAAAAATTTTTTTATGAAGGATTGTCAAGGAATTTAATAACTGATTCATATTTTTTATATATACATACATACAGGTGAATTTTATGTATGCTCTCAACATGGATTAAAAATATAACATTTCTAATAATTTTATTATTTTGGCAAATTAAAATATCATATGATACAAATGTCAGTGCACACACATATATTTATTAAATCAGTCTTTAATTATGTATTATAAAAATGAATTTCATTTATAGATTTAGGACAATTCAAATATGTTTATAAATTATTATACTGGACATCTGTGTGCTGATATATAGATGTTTTATGTTACTCTATTGAAACATATTTGTAAATCACAATGTGATAGCTTATTTTTGTATATTAATCAAAATCAGAATGTCAACTATGTATGGCATACTCAGTAGACCTTAATTTCATTTTAATTGTTATTAATAAATTGATATTTCATTGTTGAAGTTATTCCAGTGAATTTATTCGATCCTAATTAGTTTTAGAATATTATATGTTGCATTATATCTTTTGTTCACAACAACAGTTATAGTTTTTGTTCCTGAACTAGATTCATACATAATGGTCTGTTATATAAAAGAGCTTATATTCAGTGTGTTTATGAGCATCCAGTTGATGATGATCATGAATTGATGCAAAGGTGATATTTTTTAATGTTCATGCATTACATTGTATATAGTTTAGTGTTTATTAAAAATTAAGTTTATAGTTGACCAGTACATTAATGGTACTAAATGGCCAGAACATTGACGATGATCAGCATGTTCTAATATTTTAGCATTTTTTTACTGTTGTACTCTGATGATCTAGCACTTAAGTTTGTGCATCAAAATTATTGTCTAAATAATCTGCCCCAAGCTGGCAAGGGCTAAATAACTATCTTGATCTATAGTAGACCCTTCAAATCCAGTCACAAGATTGATTGTTGTTTATTTTGCATTTATGATCATTCATGATAGTGAATGAGTATTATTGTCTGTAATGCTGGTGAACCTATAGTTGCTTAATATAGTCAACTCTGTACTGAACTCCCATAGTCATTCCTCATATTTATTCATATTATTTATAAATAATATCAACAAATAAAAAATCCTTCTCCTTTTTTCTTTTCAAAAACTTTATTTTTTATCTCAATACTGAACATATATATACATAACAAAAAATATTTCCAATTATAATATCATATATCCTTCTTCTATTTTTTCATGTTCAAAGTCCTTATCCATATGAAAAGAGGAGAAGGATTTTTTATTTGTTGATATTATTGTAGAACATATATATTTTAAAAGAAAAAGTGGTTGTACCTTTGCTGCGTTATTATATATTATTTATAAATGTAAATTTTATATTAACTTGGGGATGATGATAATGAATACCATCGCCCTATTCACCTCTAATTCTCCATACCATTACAATATATATATAATTTTTAGCAGAAGTTATTGTTGAAATATTTTAATGTATAAAAATTAATTTATAATATCTAACTAATGAATGGAACAGTCTATTTTTAATAAAGAATATGTTAAAGATTGTGTGTTTTCTTTCTTTAAACTGCAAATGTACACTTTTGCTTTAGTCTCTATATAACACTGAGATATTTCATTTAGACAAGATATTGTTTTGAATGCAAAAAGCATTAACAGTTTACTTGCCTATTAACATCTGACAGCATTTTTTTTCTAATATGAAAATTTAATAAATATTTTCACATATTAGAATATTTCAACAATATATATATATATATATTGTAAGAGATGGCTTACAACTGGCCTACACACCTAACCCACTTTTTTTTTCAATATTTGAATTCAGATCAAGTGGTAGGCAAGTTAAATATCTTATCTACTTGCTTATACAAATGAAGTATATCCATATATAAACATACAGATAAACAAATGTGTTTGAAATAGAATATCTTATATACTTACTTATAGAAATGTAGTATATACATTTATAAACATACATATAGAGTGATATGTTTGAGAAATTAATTCTTATTGTTTTTTATCTATTGGGGGAAAGCAAATAAATTTGTTTTCTACATGATATATACATATATGTATAAACATACATGTAAACTAATATGTTTGTCTATTGGTAGAAATTAATTGTTTTTCTATTCTTTTTATTCATGTAATATTATTAATTAAAAATACTAATTGACTGACATAGAACAGACATAATTAAAGATTAAAATTGATATGAGGTCAAAATATGTTGAGAAATGATCGAATTTGGAATAATGAAAATTAACTAAAAATAATAACAATAATAATGTTTATAATTTGATTTTTTTTTCATCAAGTTGTAATAATAGGGTTTTTAGCAAACATGTGACAAGAGAGCATTTCTCTTGACTAGAAAAATCTACTATTGAATCGACAGAAAGTAGTGTTCTTGACTTGAAAAATCTGGAATTGAATTGACAGAAGAAAAAAAAGTTAAGTTTTTATTTTCTTTTTGAAAAAAAAAAAAAGAAAAAAAGAAAGAAAACTGTTGGCATTTTAAAAACAGTAATTTGAATATTTATAGTTTCAAGATTATATAAAATCTTTATTTTGGATAAAAGAAAACTGGAATTAATTATTATATAAATGATGGAAAAGAAATCTGAAACTAGTAAAAATTAACTGTTGTTTTTAAAAGCTATTTTTTTATATATATTGAAGCCACGTCATAAATAACAGTTTATAAAAGGAATCAGTACAATGTATTCTGGGTAAAAAAAACAGTACTGTGGGATTTTCCAGCTACCTTCTATGTCATTAGGAAATTATGGTATTATAAAATTTTTCATTAGAATGTCTATCTCAAGAACGCTGGTGTACCGCCATTTTCCATGGATTCATATGGTCAGGAAAGATATTTCATATGCATTTGTTTCAATCAAGGAGCATGAGATATATAAATAATAACAGAGTTGCCATGGATATTGACATTTTTGGACTGAGTGCTTGCTTTACTCAAGATAAATTATATATCTTATTCACATGGTGATTATTTTTTTTTTGCTTTTGTCATTTTTATTTGAAAATTTATATATTGTAATTATTTTTTATTGTGTATTTAAAATTCGTTTTCCAAATTCGATCACCTACCATTTAAAATTAGAACCAGTGGATGGATAAATGTTATATTGATTTAAATTTGAAAAGGAATCCTTTTCAATTAATATGTATTTTTTTTTCAATAAAAGTAAATTTTCAGATTCCCCTCAACATTGATCCATCAAGATGACCTCATTTCAAGTAATGTTTTTCATATATTTAATATTAAGAATAAGACTTTAGGACAACTAGACTGAATAATCTATTAACATTTACTTGTAATTTTGTTTTATTTCTGAATGCATAATTAACCCACTGAGTAAATGGTTTTTAGCTATCATTACTTTCTACTATGACTTATACCCACATATATAAGTAGGATTGGGGCTATATATATATATTAATAAAAAAACACAAAAATAGTCATAAATGTATTTACCCTATCCTAACAGTATTTTAATAATTACATTAATGGGGTAGTTTTATAATTAGTGAACTTTCATTGTACTTTTCTTTTTTGTTGTTTTATGTATATATTTAACAATCATATAGTATAAATTTTGTATATAATATACTTTAAATTATTTTGTTTCTGTTGAATGACATCAAAATGATAGAAAAACCATACTTGATAATCGAATATTTATTTATTTCATTATTTTTTATTTGTAAATATTTATTGTATATGCTGTTAATGAATTAAATTGTTTAAATCAATCTGATCTCTGTTTGATCATCACCATCATCACTGTGCATTGTTACCATTAGATGTTGATCGTCATTATAACATTATGAATTACACTATTAAAGGTTTTTTATCATCATCATCATTGTGTATTGCTCTTGTAAATAATTGATCATCATCAGTATTTTTCTATATCTATGCTTATATATAGGCATATTTGGTTTATAGTTGAGTAGGCCCATTCCTGAAGAGAGCTGACTGCAAGAACTCCCAGAGTTTGGATTCTGTGGTGTAATGGGGTATAAAAAGGAAGGTGTAATGAATATGCATTGGTCTAAGTTACATTGAAATTTTGTTAGTAAATTATAAGTTAGTATATTGAAAGTAGATGTGACTTGGAACTGGGTATTTCATTGTGACATCTTTAGCATCCTATTTGAAGGCCTAGGTCTGACAGTAGTGAGATGCATTTCCTTTGCTAGATGCCATTCTTGATTCAGTATAATCTGAAGCACCCAAATGCCTCATTGAATCATGAATTTTGGATATGATTTTTTGTAGGTTGGTTGACACATTTCATCCAACTACTTAGTCATATTCATGTCATCGTATGGTGTACTGTGTGGTTCCGGTATATCTGGCACCATCAACTTTGGGGTAGCGGGTTCTGTTATTATATATATATTGTACCCTTTTGTTTAGGTAAGAATGAATTGTTTAGATCAGTTTACTGGAAAATTTTAAATTTTAAAACTAAGTAAGGGAATGATGTATGTTATGTGTGGATGATCTTTTAATAATTTAGTTAGGACAAGTAAAATAATTGTTGTATAATATTGTGCTAGTATTTGAAAGAAAACAGTTAACTAAAAATCATTATAAGATTGTATGGTTGGGAAAGTTGGCCATAGTAAATACTGATTTAATAAGTCTTATAAATAAATGATTAAAGTAAATTTTAAAAATAGTACTTTAAGGTTAAACAAATAGACTATTTAATAATAATAATCATATTTAATAGTTATATTTAAAAAATCATTTAATTAAAAGTAATAATGTGGGAGAAAAGTGCATATTTGATTTTATAATATTAAAATAATTGTTTTAAATTTTGCTATAATATTATTTTTATGTAATATTTTGTAAATTAAATTATTTATTTTATTTTTCAGTTAAATTATTAGCGTCTCATGTATTTTTGTAAATCACATGATGGGTAAATGTTTACACGTGCGCTTGCAAAGTTTTTTTTAATAAAGTAAAACTATTTTCAAATGCTAATATAAGATTTAAAAATATTAGATTTGTCTATCCAAGAATAAAGTAATATTAACTGTTATAAATATTAAGTTAGGTTTTTAAAATGATTGTAATAAGTAAAAAATAGATTTTTATTTTGTTTTAAAAATAACTACGTTTTTAAAAAGACTAAAAGTAATAATAAATATTATGATATGATTTTAAAAGTTATTTTGAGGATTTTAATTGATTTTAATAAAGTATAAAAATTAACTGGCAATTGAATAATATAATATTTTGTAGATATTGGATGAGTCATCATTTATTTTTTAATTTTAATACAGCATTTCTGTAATAAGTTGGCAGAGCATTGTTGAAATTAGTCAATCAAATGTGTAGTTTGGGCAGGTATAAAACAGGTGGACAGATTTCCAGGTCACTGTTATACCATCGTTATTGTTACCACAACTTCAGTGAATTAATTGTTAAAATAATAGTCAATTTTATTTACTTTAAAATTTTAAAAGTACAGTAATTTATTATTATAAGATCGTGATATGGAAATGTGTGGCTAAAGAATTAAGTAGTTCCTTGCCTGCTAATTTATTTCATCTAATTTAACATCAACTTAAACATGGAGGAGTCATCACTGAACTTAAATTTATGGAGGAAAATATCGAATTATTATTTTTCTACAAGGCACATAATTTTGCCTGTGTTAAGCGTTCATGCTAATGTAATAGTAAATTTAATAGACAGAACTTCACGGAGAAGATTCAGAAAAGCTCATCAGAGATGGAAAGAATAAATATGAAATTTTTATTCTGAAAGCTATTTTAAAATAGAATAGTTTTTTTTTTAAAAAAAACTGTTAATGTAAAAATAACAATTATTTAAGATACTGAAATATTTCTTTATAAAGAAATATTGAAAATTGATTTTTGAAAAATATAATTTTTTTTAAAAAAAAATTAAAAAATGAAGATTATTGGTAAGATATTTTATATTACATTGGGAAAATCTTCAAAATAAGTTAGTTGTTGTATGCTGGACATACAGAATATATTTGGAAAAGTATTTATAAAAATATTTAAAACTATAATAATACATACTATGAACACTGTGTTGTATCCAGGAACATTGACCAGTGGGAAATTTAACTGAAAGCAATAAAGTTTTAGAAGATATATGTCATAATAGAGGATTAAAAATGCATTTAACAATTACTGTTGGAAATAAAAGAAGAACTCTGAACTATTTGTATTGCAATTAGAGTAGTTTACAAGTCGATTTACTTTTGTTTTGTTTTCTTTATTCTTAAAAAGAATTGTTGGACATGTCATGAAAGTGGAACTATTGGAGCATGCATGGTTTTTTTTTAATTAAAGGAAGATGTTTTTGTCAACAAATGAAAAAGGACATTTTTATAACGAACTTTTGTCGGAGTTTCTTTTCGTAAATATGTAGTAAAATCTTACTTTACTAACTTTCATAATAATGCTTATAAAATAGAAAAGGATAGGAACATAAAACATTAAATTATTTACTAACCTAGTGCTTAATTATTAAAAAAATCTTTAATAATTTAAAAAAAACTTAATATGTTTTAAAGTATAATGATGTGGAATGAGTGATATTTAAATAATGTTTTATTTAGTTCGTGATCCAGAAATATTAATGGAATAATCGACAATGAAGATGTATTATTGATGGTAACAATTATAAAAGTATTGATCATTTTATTATGTATTTTATTATTGTATATTTTAGTATGGATGTATGAAACGAATATGAAAAATACAGAGCATACACATAACTTATAATTTGTTTATTTATGTTAAAGAATATCCATATTTTTAATAATATTATAAGCACATTTTAATATAAGAAAAATATAAGTATACGATTCTATTATAATTGAATTTAAGGTTTATTTTAAGTGATCAAAATAATAAACTGGGATATCGATACTGATTGTTTGTATTTATTTTTAAAGTTACTAAGGGATAAAATAATATTTTCTTATTGATTGGTTAGATGGTTATTTTTGGACATGAATTTATTTATTGTTATAAGAATGTAGGAGTAGATTTAGCGATGTAAACTTGGTATTAAGTTAAATAGAACCAAGATAATATTTTAGGTGGGGCATTTGTTTATATGGGAATAAGTATAGACGATAGTGGTTATTGTGCAAGTATAGATAACTTAGCCCTATAGCTTGTATATGTTCATGGTAGTGTTATTTTCTGTATGTTGAAGTTGTAATGTTCCATAGAGCTGAATAGATAGCTTGGACATTATGTTTATTAGTAGAGGTGATGAACTAAAGTAGTCATACCTTATTTATGATACACTGTGACCATGGTGGTTATTTAATAGAAGTGCTATTGAATTAAAATCTAATTTATTCCATATACCTACTTGTGTATTTACCATCGATATTGTTCGAATTGCATCGTAAAGGATAGTATTTTCAAAATATGAAATAATGAATAAGTTTAAAATGCAGAAGTCTTATTGAAGAGAATAAGATGGGTTATATTGTTTTAAAGTAAGGATATAAGTAAGTGTAAAGAGTACAAGATTATAATTTGTTAATAAGGAATCATAAACTTTTTTGTATTTGGGACTCATTATTATTTATTACAAATAAATAAATGATGAATAAAATGTGTTTTTCTAAAGATATTATTTAGTCATTAAATTTTAAAAGATTCAATTTTAATGCTTGTTTTTTACAAATAAAAGAAATATAAATAAATTACATTTGAAGAATATAAGTGATCATAATTTTATATAAAATTATTTGATAATAATGACACATCAATATTTACATTTTATTTGACATTACATTGATCTTTAATAAGCAGTCTAGATTAATGGATATGTTATTAATCAAGATTATTTACATTATGAATAGATTAGGAATAATTATATGAGATATTAAAAGTATTTTTAAAAAACTAAATAATAAATGATAAATGTATGTTGAATTAATAATTTAAATAATACTTTTGCAATATACTGATTTAAAGAAACTTAATGGAGGCCATAAAGATATTATGGTAATATTTTAGTAATAAGAATCTTATAAAGCAATTTTTTTTTATATCTGATATTTATTTTATTTAATATTTTTTTTTTTGTAAGATTACCTAAATGGGAGTAAAACAAAGTTCATTCATGTTGTATATACTGTATATAATTTATTGTTAAAGTTTATTAATAAATTTGTTAAGTTTTGTTATAAATCTTGGTGTCGACTCAATTTCTTCACATCACAATTACATAATCACTGATAATTAGAATTAAGACATAATATTTGCACAACATAAATAAAGTCATTGTTTAAGAGTTATACTATTTTATAGATATGATTTTATTTAAGGAATTTTATTTATGATATCATTATTTTGGTCATAGAATAACCAAAAATATTTACACAGAATTATATTATTAGTGATTGCCACATATTCTCAGATTATAAGATCATACCATATATGTTTATTTAAGATGCCAGATGGATAATAGATTACATTACATTATTATTATGTGATATACATAAGTAATATTATAAGTAGAAAAGACATGAGATTAAATTATAGATTGAAGATTAATATTATTATTTTATTAGTATTGGTATTAGTTAGATGTAGTTAGAAATGATATTAAATCCCTTATCATACTTAATTACAAAAGTTATAATTATTTTAGAATTATTTTAAAGAACCTGAGATAATTTGAGCTAAATCATTTTGATAGAGATATTCAGATTAATTTATTAAGAGTCATTTACTTAATTAATTTTTATTAAAGACATAGGAGTACTATAGATTTATGGTTTAAGTAGTAAGAGTAAAGATAGTATTCTTATGCCATTGAGGTGATATTCTGTGGGATATTGGCTCAATGTATTCATTTTACCACTTGTAAACTCACTTCATAGTCTCATGATTTTTAGTAGATATTTATTTATTTAATTTATAAAACAGAACTATATTATTATTTATTAGTTAAAGCTAGTTTAATGATTGATAGTATTAAAGAGTTTATTATTATTGATTGGATACATTGAAAAGTGAACATAATTATTTATCTGAGCTAGATCAATTTATTGTTATTACATATTTCCTGGAAATGAGGTTACAATATATAATAAAACATATTTTCAGGAGAAATTGTGTTAATAAAATAATATCAAAGTAAATATATTGGTCATTTCAGTCTTATATGATGCAGCTCCTATGAATTATCAATAGCTGACCTGCTTTTTCTGGACATCCACCCATCCTATGTTCAAGAATTTTGCTGGACATTTAGATGAAGAAGATATGCACTGTCTCAGGAAGAAAAAGCTATAAACCACCAGGGGACTGGAGTCTAGCACACAAGAGTACAGTTCCTGAGTTCACACCAGACAAATGAAGCAAAGATTTCTTAAAGTCTCTCAGCAGTGTATAAGGGGGAAATAAGAAAGAATGATCACCTCAAGAAAAGCCTTAGCCAAAACCTTGGTCAAACTATAAGCCAAATCTGAATCAAAGTCTAGACTCAATCTGAAGCAAAAGAAGGTAAAATTTATGTTTTCCTTACAAAAACTGCTTAAAATCTAAAAAGTACATAAACTATTATTTCTTTATTTAAGATTAAGTGAATTATGTTTAAAATAATTCAAATTTTGTTATATTTTTTATGTTATAATTTGATATGTTATAGTACATTTGATAATTATTAATTTGGCCTGAATTCTCTTTTCTCTGAATCTCTCACCATATGAAATTTAATAAAAAAAAAACATGTTATTAATTATGTAGTCTTATTCAAATATTCAATATGTGATCACTAATGAGATGAGTTTCTTATGTTCAAGTGAGCTAATCCATGAAATAAGCATTAGAAGTGTTTAAAATCTTTTCTTGTGGATGTTAAAGTTAATTCTCTGGATGGCAATGAGGTGCAAATCCAGTATCAGTTAAAACACCCACAAAAAAGAATTTTGTTTTATAGTAGGCAAAGAGCAGGTGTAATGGTCTTGAAAGGTGGTCATGGTTTGTATATTCATAGCAGTAACCAGTCTGACTGTTATTATAGTTATTATGTAAAGTATTGACTGTATTTCCCCTTCTGCTTGCATAATGAACTATATATAATTTAGCTTGTCTAAATTATATAATTATAAAAAAAAAATCAAAGTCAATTATAGTATATATATACCCAAACTTACATATAAAATATGTGTGTGTGTTGAAATGAAGATTTTCACAGTTGCATATATAAAAGACATATTTTGCGGGTTCATCCGTGTTAAAATTTTTAAAATATATATATATTAAACTATAATTTTGCAATAATAAATATAATTCACAGGCAACCTCTATAAGAAAAAGAAGGGTTCCATATTTTACCCTGGTTTAAAATGTTAAATAGATAAAAAGTAAAATACATGGCTAAAACAGATTGAGTTTTTATTTGTCAATAAGTTTAAATAAATTCATTCAAATAATCTGCTTTCAAAATAGATAAATCATTTTACAATCTTTCAAACAAACTTCTATTCAGTAAGAAGAAGAAGAAGAAGAAGAAGAAGAAGAAGAAGAGGAAGAAGAAGAAGAAGAAGAAGAAGAAGAAGAGGAAGAAGAGGAAGAGGAAGAAGAAGAAGAAGAAGAGGAAGAGGAGGAAGAAGAAGAAGAAGAAGAAGAGGAAGAGGAAGAAGAAGAAGAAGAAGAAGAAGAAGAAGAAGAAGAAGAAGAAGAAGAAGAAGAAGAAGAAGAAGAAGAAGAAGAAGAAGAAGAAGAAGAAGAAGAAGAAGAAGAAGAAGAAGAAGAAGAAGAAGAAGAAGAAGAAGAAGAAGAAGAAGAAGAAGAAGAAGAAGAAGAAGAAGAAGAAGAAGAAGAAGAAGAAGAAGAAGAAGAAGAAGAAGAAGAAGAAGAAGAAGAAGAAGAAGAAGAAGAAGAAGAAGAAGAAGAAGAAGAAGAAGAAGAAGAAGAAGAAGAAGAAGAAGAAGAAGAAGAAGAAGAAGAAGAAGAAGAAGAAGAAGAAGAAGAAGAAGAAGAAGAAGAAGAAGAAGAAGAAGAAGAAGAAGAAGAAGAAGAAGAAGAAGAAGAAGAAGAAGAAGAAGAAGAAGAAGAAGAAGAAGAAGAAGAAGAAGAAGAAGAAGAAGAAGAAGAAGAAGAAGAAGAAGAAGAAGAAGAAGAAGAAGAAGAAGAAGAAGAAGAAGAAGAAGAAGAAGAAGAAGAAGAAGAAGAAGAAGAAGAAGAAGAAGAAGAAGAAGAAGAAGAAGAAGAAGAAGAAGAAGAAGAAGAAGAAGAAGAAGAAGAAGAAGAAGAAGAAGAAGAAGAAGAAGAAGAAGAAGAAGAAGAAGAAGAAGAAGAAGAAGAAGAAGAAGAAGAAGAAGAAGAAGAAGAAGAAGAAGAAGAAGAAGAAGAAGAAGAAGAAGAAGAAGAAGAAGAAGAAGAAGAAGAAGAAGAAGAAGAAGAAGAAGAAGAAGAAGAAGAAGAAGAAGAAGAAGAAGAAGAAGAAGAAGAAGAAGAAGAAGAAGAAGAAGAAGAAGAAGAAGAAGAAGAAGAAGAAGAAGAAGAAGAAGAAGAAGAAGAAGAAGAAGAAGAAGAAGAAGAAGAAGAAGAAGAAGAAGAAGAAGAAGAAGAAGAAGAAGAAGAAGAAGAAGAAGAAGAAGAAGAAGAAGAAGAAGAAGAAGAAGAAGAAGAAGAAGAAGAAGAAGAAGAAGAAGAAGAAGAAGAAGAAGAAGAAGAAGAAGAAGAAGAAGAAGAAGAAGAAGAAGAAGAAGAAGAAGAAGAAGAAGAAGAAGAAGAAGAAGAAGAAGAAGAAGAAGAAGAAGAAGAAGAAGAAGAAGAAGAAGAAGAAGAAGAAGAAGAAGAAGAAGAAGAAGAAGAAGAAGAAGAAGAAGAAGAAGAAGAAGAAGAAGAAGAAGAAGAAGAAGAAGAAGAAGAAGAAGAAGAAGAAGAAGAAGAAGAAGAAGAAGAAGAAGAAGAAGAAGAAGAAGAAGAAGAAGAAGAAGAAGAAGAAGAAGAAGAAGAAGAAGAAGAAGAAGAAGAAGAAGAAGAAGAAGAAGAAGAAATTAATCTTTAACTAAGTTTAATGTGACTAGGAATAATATCTCTAGCTTAATAATTGCAACACCTGTAAATCAAAATTGTAATAATTTGGTATTGATAGGTAGTAAACAAATGCTGCTGACATGTGTGACAGATTGTAACCTGGGCCAACTGAAAAATGCTGGTTCAGTAAAAAATGTCTCTTGGGAGTCATTTTTCTTTCTCAAATATATTTATTCACACACCTTATGATGGTGTGATGAAATGAAGGTTTTAAGGGTATTTATCTAAGCTGTCTTGGATAATGATATGCTGCACCCGAGCCTGACTTATAATTTTAATTTTTAGTAGCACATAATTATTAATTAACTATATATTTTTGCAGATTAATATTTTATATGCACACACATATATATATATATCCATTCTAGTAAATTTTAATAAAACTGTAAATAAATTAGATTTATCAAATATATAAGACTGATAATATAAACTTATTCATGGAACAAATAAGTCCGAACTTATTACTATGATTATTCACAAATTTAGACTCCCGAAGTATCATTTCAATAAGCTTTCAAATAACAACCAGTTTCTTATATCAATGTCAATGTATTTATTAGATTAAAAAAAATCTGACAAATGAATTATCATAGATGTTTTCAGGTCCAGTTTATCCATGAACATATTTATAAACAATCATATTTACATTACACCCACTATTAATTAAAGCATATATTTTATAAAATAAAAAAAACTTTTCTTATTAGAGAATTTTAAATATCACATTACTAGTTTATATTAAGTTATATGCAATTTTGTAATAAATAATTTGTTGTTTACCAAACTGCACATTGTAAATTCAATGGAACTTCGACAATCAGCTCACGGAGGTCTTGAGTCTAGAAATGAAATGAGAGTATTTTGTTTATTATTTGTTATTAAAGGAAAAGCAATTACAAACTTAAATAATAAGTAATTTTAAAAACTGTAAAATAAACGGATGAATAATATTTAATTATATATATATTTTTAAAAAAGAATTTTGTTTCAGTATGAATGCTAAGTTCTCAATTCAATGACAGGATGCTCATATTAGGCAGTAGAATTGTACAGGTAAGTCACCACACTATATTATTTTTTTAAAAATCCACTTAATCAACAAGTTCTTCCCTTCCACCTCAACTATGCAATAAAAACAGATTCGATTTACAGCTTAGTTGCCCCTTCCCGCAAAAAAAAAGATCAGCTGTTGGCTTATATTAAGTTAAATCGACAATACTTTATGAAAAGCTGAAAAATTAGATTCTATGACGTATTAATCGGGAAAAATAGTAATGTTAAACCTTCAGGAAAACAAGCGCTACCGATAGGGGCGCAAAACGGAAATCTAGGAAACCCCGTCAATACTTGCACGTATTCAGGAAAATCTAATATTGCAACAGATTTAAACGATAATACTCAAGCAAATAAAAATAATACACATATAAATCAATCACAAACAAGCTTTAGTGCACAAAATAGAAACACATATGCTAATATAGCAAAAATAAAAGTAACAGATAAAAACTCGTCCTATTCTAGCTCAGGAAATCGCAACACAACAGTAACTGAAAATGCGTTACGGGTAAACCCAACTAACTCAACACAACTCGATCTCATGGAAGATAATTTTAACAAACAACAACCCGCTAATATATCCACAGACAAATACATATTCACAACAGACAACTATGAAGAAGACCAATATAATCATCTATCATTTCGATTTAATAGAACCATCCCTAATCTTTTGCTTAAATCACTGCTGAATTATAATAGTGACAAGAGTCTCGTCATGGCCATCACAGACCCTAACTGCTCACTTATCAAATTCCCCCATAGACTCATTCTGTGCAATGATCAAAGAAGTGGTCTATGGGTGCGGGCATTCACAGAATACTAACACATCCCAACGACCGCTATATAGCGGTCGAGTTCAAAACTTGGGCCGAAAGGAATAATTTCAAAGTCAATAATAGGACCATCAATAACCATTTTATTTGCTATGTTGACTTCAATAGAACATCAGCATTATCTGGCAGGATAAAAAACTGCATTTCTGGTTTTGAAGAAGATCAGCTTCAAAGCACCCTCAGCCCATTTGGAAAGATATACAAATTTGTATATTTACCAGAAGATAGGGCTGGTGATGCAATATTATCTAACACTGCTGTGTTTGAATTGCATCTGAAACAAGGAATTAAACCTACAGATATACCCACTACCATCAGTTTCAAGGGAGCTCCTATGATTCTTACATTTCTGGGAGTAAGACCCCAATGCTTTGCTTGTGGTCAAAGAACACACTTGATCAGAGAGTGCATGACAAGGAATTGCTCCCAGTGTGGAGAAAGAAACAACCAAAACCATAAATGTTCAGAAATAGACCAAAATGTGCAACCCTTACCCAAAACAAACCAAAGTGATAAGCAGTGTTTCTCAATAGACCAAAATATTAACACAACCAATTCACTTCAAAGAGATAACCAATTACTAAGTTTTAAAACTTCATTAAACTTACCACATACCACAAACAAACAAAACACACAAAAGTTCTCAAGTAACAATGTACCTATACCAACAAAGATAAAACCAAAAGATTTGAACACAGCTACACACAATCAAAAACAGCCATACAATCTGATACCCACCAACAATCAGGATAAAACTACCTTCACAAAACCATATACCAGATCTCAATAGAGGCAAGACTCAAAACAAAATAATTAAGAAATCGTCTTGTAAAAACAAAACACACATTGAATCTGAGTATAAACCTAATGGTGAAACTGAAATGGAGCTTACACAATCCATAATTATAAACAATAAAAGAAAATCTTTCACAAACCAAAAGGCAGACTCAGAAGATGAAGGTTGTAGTTCCATAGCTCCAGCAAATACTATTAAATCTAGCACAACAAGCAGTATCAAGAAGATAAGAAAGACAAGTAACCCTATAATTACAAACCCATCAAATGGAATAGATAGAGAAGACACATGTGAATCTGTCAATCTTTTAACACCAACCTTTTCAGAAGATTCTCAAGTCCTCTGACCAAATATAAGACCAAAGACCAATTCACCATCTATAAACCCACTTGAGGTTATCTATAGCAGTCACCAACATAGTGCAGACAATTAATTGTAAGATTGTGGGGTTGAATATAAGAGGTATCAACTCCACTGCCCGTGTATATGACATAAAACACTGGTTTCAAAACAACCTACCACATATACTATTCATGGGAGAAACTAAATATCACATAAACTCCAGCAGTATTATCATGGAAGAACTATCCAAACTGGGTCACACTCAGTTTAGCACTAGTAATGTAGCAGCTGGAGGAGTAGGCATAATTATAAATAGTAAAAATGCTCCAGATAGTTTTAAAATTACTTACACAGACAAAAATATAATATCTGTCAAACTCACATATGGAACTACCACCTTTAATGCTATATACATATACACTCCTAACAATGTCAGTTCATATATTAAAATAGTTAATAGCATCAACCTGATAATCTCCACCAGTAGCTGGCCAACAGTGATTGTTGGGGATTTTAACACTTCCTATGGAGAATTTGTCAATAAATACCTTCATCTTCTGAATAGAGGCTTTCTTAGTGGGGAAGGTTTTTTTCCAGATAGTGCTTTTTCATTCTATACCAGAAGACACAAATCTTTGATAGATCTGGTCTTTTACACACCCAAATTCCACTACATTATGGAGGCAGTGCTTCAGCCTGTAGCATTCTCTGACCACTTTGCAGTGGTCATCTCAATGCAAATTGATAACCTCACACAACTGAATCACAACAAAACAATTAGAATGCTAACAAAGGCCAACATAACTGAAGCCATCCCATCAGAGGCATATATTCTATTTAGGAAAATAGATATACTTTCAAGACCACCTGAGGAGGCTTGGTTTGCACTAGTGGGAGTTCTGCAAACTCTAATAGTCCAGTACTCCCACAGGTCAAAGTGCCCAACCTCATTATTAAAGGACCTAGAGAACATTAATGCTCAACTTAAACAGTTTTCTACTGAAAGCAACTCGATAGATGACATCATCTCACTTAAGAATGAATATAAAGCAAAGCAAAAAGCCCTTGCTGAATATGTGTCTCTGAAAAGATCCAAGATATATCTGGCTCCTCAATATTGTTGGACTAGAGAATATCTCAGGTGGGCACTGGGGCCACAGAAAAAACAAAATACTCCAATACTAATTAAACATCAGGGCACCAGCATGACTGGATACCACATCCTTGAAAAAATTAAACTACACTTTGAAAACAAATTAAAAAAACAAAACTCATCAGTAGATCGTGATTGGACAAGACATTCATCCAGTGATGATCATTTGATCACAGTCCAAGATATTAAAAACAAATTATGCTCCCTTCCAGACAGCATCCATTCTGGAATGCATGGGATATCTAAATTTCTCCTCTCCCACTTAAGCAATTTTACTGTCCCAATCATCATGTTAATGATTGACCATCTTGCACAAAAGCAAAGGTTCATTAAAAATTTATATCCAGTTGCATTGGTGCCTTTTATGAAAAAGAGCAAAGACCCTACTGATATAAACAACATAAGACCCATATCCATGTCTCCACTCTTAATAAAGATTATAGAGGGTGTCATTAAAGATAAGATACAACATAAAATCCTGAGTCATATCATGCCCTCTCAGTATGCCAAGAAAGGCTCGTCAGTACTCACGGCGATTGGTGAAACCAAAATACTCTTGGATTACATCAGAACCAACAGAAAATCCAAGCCCATTGCCGTACAACTTGACATATCTGAGGCATTTGACTCAGTCAATATCAGCACACTGCTGAATATTTTGGAGGGCCTTGGTGTTCCCTCCCAGATAATTCAGATACTGGACAATTTACTACACAATAGGGAAATTCACATATCACTCAATGGAGTATATACAAACAGTTTTACTCCAAATACTTCAATTCCACAAGGATCTCCACTCAGTGCTCTCCTGTTTGCCTGCTACATCAATCCACTTCTTAAAGACATTGAAGATAACCTACCTGGAGTATTATATACCCAGACTCAAAAGAGCGATCAACGCAGTCGCTTACATGGATGATGTCTTGATCATTCTGCCAACTCAGAAATATCTAAACACACTATATGAAATATTGGACAAATATAGCAATCTATCAGACCTAAAAATAAATACAGGAAAATCCACAGCTTGGTCTATCCTATCTGGAAAAAAAATCAAATCGCGCTTCCAAGCTGAACCACAGAAATTTCTGGGATTTAATATTTCAAAATCGCAATCAGCAATGTCTAAAGAACTTCAGGCAAAAATCCTCCAGTCCACAGACCAGATCACTAAGACCCTCTCAAAGGTATACTTTTCGCTCTATGGTAAGGTTTCACTGCTAAATATAAAGATTTACAGCAAAATTGCGTACTATCTGCCAATGATGAATGCAAATAAAACATTCATCAAGAAAATTGAGCAATATTGCTCAAGATTACTATGGAAAGGGCAAACTGTTTCCATCAGCATGAGAAACATGCAGGAAAACAAAAGATTAAATGGAATGTCACTACATTCCATCACTTCAATTAACTATCAGAAATCACCCACTCTGATATATAATCTAGTCCAAAAGTATGGCCATGACCAGATCACTGAATCCATAATTCCTACTGACACCCCACCCCCCAAAAAATTAAGCTGGCTTGACCATCTAATCCTGTCAACAATGCAACAAAATACAAATGCCCATAACAACTATCAAAGCAAGATCAAGCTATGGGATGCCCATCACATCCTAAAACAAAATAATCAAATCTCTACTACAAGATTAGGAATAACTAATCACAAGCTGATTACCCTATTCAAGTATTGGGCTATAGAACCAAAATACTTAGATTACTTACTTAAAATTAATCTGGATGCCATGCCGGTCAACTGGTTCCTCAGATATAAAAGATCTATCACCAAAGTCCAATCAATTTGCCACAGCTGTGGCAGGGATGAGGAAACATTTGACCACATAATTAAAACATGCATGAGTCTAGGTAATATTAAAACAATAATATTTAACAATTCAAAGATAGACTACTACAAAATACTTAATATAAAAGAATGCATTCATGGAAGAGATATTCCTACAATCAGGCTGTCAATTTTCATCACCTATGCCATTTGGATTGTAAGGTGCAAGGCACAATACCAACATCCCAAGCCAGATGAAAACTCATTATTTATTCAGAGCATAGAGAAAATTAAACAAAGAGACAAAACTCTTGCCACAACATTCATTTTTCAAGAGACATGGAAGCTATGTCAGACTCTCTAATAAAGTTAACAAAGAACTTAACCACTAAATACCTAACCCTGTTTAACTCAATAACGTTAGTTCCATAACTCATCTAATATTATAATTGTTCATTATCCCTATTTGTAATATATCATCCATATTAATTAGTTTAATAAATGTTTTGAGAAAAATGAAATATCCAAGATGCAGATGTAATATTTTGAGTCTGCCTTGAGGTAGAATTTTTCTAAATAGAAATGTCAGAAGATAAATAAACATTGTATGACTGATAGTTTGATTCAAATCACGCGCTCTTAATTTTGCAACAACCCACTCTACATTATAAGAGAATGTTGATGAATTCATAAAAGTAGAATCATCACTGTGTTTGAAATGTTAAAATTAAAATTGATGGTAAAGATTGGAATCACGTCATGAGGAATACGTATTTAGAGAAAAAAATATGACAGATGTGGAAGACTATAATTTGCTTTAGAATAAGATAGAAACATTTGCAATATAAAAAAATTCTAGCAGAAAGACTAAACAGTGAGTAAGGGAATTGAATGATAATATATATATATATAATTGACATAAAAGTAACAAAAACAAAACGGAAGCAGTTTTTTATTTTAGTGCCCCCTATGGAAAGATTGAGTAATCAGTGATTACAGGATAGGTGATAGTCCATTTAAATCATCATTTACAAATTGATTTCTGGCTTTTGTCTTTATCAGTAAAGCTTTGGATGCAAGTAATTCCATATGCATCTAGTAGTACTTTTAATTCAATGTTACTATTCAAGCTAAAAGCCTGAAAATTCAAACATCTTAAGATTGTGAACCCAAACCAACTTGTTTAAACAAATATACAGATCTGACTTCAGTGAGTATTTGTCTATTTTAGTATATTTGGTTCCTTATTAACCCTAGGTTGATCTGATTAAGAATATTAATAACAAATTATTCAATCCTTTACCTTACCCAATACATGGTGAACAAGATCAGCCCTCTACTTTAATGTCATAACAGTATTACTTTCAGCTTTGAATTTCAACCCTCATTAATAAAGGCAAAGGCAAGGGACAGATTTCAGACTGGTAATGAGGATTTAATTGTTCTATCATCTGGTAATCATGTTATTCAATCTTCCCATAGATGGCATTAGTTCTTTAGGTCATAAAATATTGAATAAGGTTAATAATTAAATAACATAATATTAACAAAACTACAACCATACTATACTTTTTACAGAGAGCACATACACTTGACCCATAACTTTGTAAATGCAAATAACAAGATGAATCAATGTGATGAACACATCAGAGATGAGAACATTGGAAAATATCAGCCACTATAAAAATGGATTAAAATGTAAAAGACCACAATAAAGATTTGAAAACAATTAAGGTTATATCATAAACAGAAAAAGATTGGATATTATAAAAACACTGAAATTAATATGAAAAACAGACCAAGAATTAGAAAGGAAAACCCAGACATAGCAAAACAATAGTGTAAAATAAAGCGTGATATACAAAAGAGAAAGATAATTAGTGTAAATAAAATATTAAGAATAGAGACTTTATATGCAACTGGTAATAAGTGATTACATACATAATCTAATGCTAGATGGCATTAGTAATGAGTTGCTCTTGACTTATTGTTAACATGTAATGGAAAAAGCAAGGAGCATTCACTAATGTAAAGATGATAGAACTAACAGATATTATTGATATCATTAAAATAATGAAGAGGTTAAAATTAATCTCAAATATATATGATACAAAAAGATATGATAATAAATGGTTTGAAAAAATCTTAAGTGAAATCTCAAGAGTTTGTAAAAGATCTAGAAAAATACCACATGTGAGATGGATGGATAAGGAAATTTGTAGGAATGATTTGGAGGAAAAAAACATGGATTAAATTTCATCCTGCAGTTAATTTATAATGAGCAATAAATGAGTGTCTATTTATTATTAACAATATAAAATTCATAGATTAGTCAAACTTGATCAGATGCATATGGGGTACTGAATTTTAAAAACTGAAAAATAGAATTACAATTAGCTGATGTCTTAACTAATTGATGAATGCAGCATTATCTCTCTATGGATCATAAGCCTATAGTTTGTCTTTATTGTTCCCCTGTCTAGGGTCATATATTAAATAAGAAAAAAATCAGTGTACATTAAGAAAATTCATACAAAAAACTCTTTCTCTTAACAATTTATAGCAAAGTTAATTATATATTCCCATTTTTCTTAAAGAAATTCTGTATTAAAGACTGTCCACTAATGAAAATCCTGGACATAAAAATGTGACAAAATCCATTTTCAATTCAAAGTGTCCATTGTAACATAATGGCTTAGAGCTGATAATCCATGGATGTGAAAGAAATCCTTGAGAAGTTGTCATGGGGTGCATCCACCTGAATTGAAAACAATCAGCTTATGTTTATTTTCTATGATCTCTAAATGTAATCTAGCATTTTCTTTATTAATGAATGTCTGCAATAAGTTATAATAGCAAATGTTTCATATCAGATTACAGTTGTTGAATATCTTGAAAGGTTGCTTACCCTCACCATATTTTGCAATTATGGTAACTGTTAGACCTGATATTAGAACACCATGAATGAAATACTATTGTGTATAAATTATGGTGTAACATAATTGGGCAATTATCTGACAACACATAATGTGCAACAAACAAGATCTCCCAAGCAATGTCTTTGATTATATGGTATATAAGGATCCTATTTTTCAAGAATAAATCACAGAATTAGTACAAATTATATAATGCAGTTGTTGAATGTCATAACATCTATCTTTCATTATATTCTGAGAGGTATATGTATTTTCTTAACTGGCAAATGGACCTATAAAACAAAAAGATTAAGAATCTCATTTAATGCAAAAAATAGTTCTAACAAATGGCAGAATAATATAATACAATGTCTACACTTCATTTAACCTAACAATACTTAAGACAAAAAAAATAAACTGCAAAATATAAAATAAATAAGGTGCAAGACTTTTTGAAATTTCGAGTAATGATGTTCAAATTTCAGCAAAATCAAATTATAGTGGTATAATTTGCTTTTTTAAGCAATCTAATATCAGAGCATTTAGGGTATACAAGCAAACTGAGCTGGGTTCAAAACCTTAAAGTGTTTGAATCTTAGACTAAAAAGCTCTCTAGATTGGATTCAGAATTTAATAAGGATGATCAAAAGAAATATTAATATAAACAAACAAATCAAATTAATTTTTTCAACCTTCACGATCTTTCTGAATTAGTTTATCATTTATAGCAATGGATATTATAACTATTATTTTATAATACTATGTTAAATCTTATTATTACCTGAATTGGAATGCCTTCCATTTCCTTTTCCATTTCTGTTTTGAGCGAATGAGATGATAGACTCTCTGGAAGGGTTGGAGGATTAACGAGTCTGCGGCTCTTAAAAAAAAAGAAAAAAGATTTTCTAATTATTATAATTATCAAAACAATAATTGTCAATTATGCAGTCTATTATATATTTCATAATTTTGTGTCAAAACAATATAAAGTCAACCTATTTTTCTAGTGATCAACTTTTTTATTGGTCATATTTAAAACAAAATACTATACAGTAAATAAATAATCCTAAAGTATATACTTTGGAATTAATGAGAAATTCAGGTATCATAATGACAGACTTAGCCCATGATCCATGAATCTGTAGATTCAGAGTCTATCTATCATTGCACCAAAACATATAGAGCAAAATAATCAAATGATTTATTGCTTGATAGCAGTGCTAGACCATAACCTGTAGATCCTGATCTCCAATCTGACGTTCAACCATTGCATCAAACTATGCATGGCAGAATAATGGGATGATTTATTTCTCAGAAGTAAGAACACTGGAAGTGAGAGAATAGAGCCATGGTTCATATGGCTTGAGATATGGAGTTTAGTTTTCACTTTGCCATTGTGACAAATCTATGGCCTCCAGAGTCCACCAATCTGCTGCCTCTGTATAGAATGCAGTGAATTACTTCTTGGGGCAACAGCATTAATTTATTCCATTTTGGGAAAAATCTTTGCTTCACATCTCTATTAGAAGACAATTGTTATTGCAACTGACTAAAATTTGGGGTCCATGCCTCTTCCAGTGAAACTTTGAAATAACTGAAGCAAATAAGCCAAACATTTTAAAACATGATTTTTTACTGCATCAATGAAAGACTGTTGATGCTGAAATATGTCATGCACCAGGATACTAGTACTCATTTTATTAGTGTCTATGCTCCAACCTTATATTCAGATTTGGGATGAAGGTAAGATTTTATTCCTTACTAGAGATCATTATTACAGCATAATAGCTAAAAGTTTGATTTTATCTTTTTGTGAAGATTTCAATGCACATATTGGTATAAATAATAAATTGTTGTTATTAATTTTTTTCATAACATATAGATTGTCTATCACAAATATTTTGTTTAGACAGAAAAACCATTATAAAGAATATGGATGCACCCATACTCAAAATAATGGAATTTAATAGATTACATAAGAATAAAAGAGACTGCTATGCAATCATAGAATAGTTCTATGCAAAATGTAAATGAAAGTTGCAATAAAAAATAGATATTTATTTCAATCTTATTAAAAAAATAATTGATATTTGCTCTTTAAAAGTATCTACTACAGGGTAATTTTCAACAGCTATTAAAAATAAATTTACTAATTGAGATATTTAGAATTGCCATACTATTGAAGAAGTGTGTTATGGATGTAAGTAAATCTATTTTTGGCTATAAGTAAAAAGAATCATGCCTAGTATCCTGACAATGGGTTTATTATTAGTTAAAGAAAATGGCATTTACTGTCTGACAGAATAATTTAATAATATTCCTTGATATTATTAAATTAAATGCAAAATTTTATGATAAATATAGAAAGTCAAAGACAAAAGTTTAATGATTGATCAGAAGGCTTAAAAATGATTGGTGACATAAAGCTGCAAAGAAGATATATGCATTTGCTTATCACCATTCTCTTTTCATCCAATGAGAACAATCTTTAGACTAAGAAACTATCCCAAATCTTTTTAAATTTGGCAATTACACTTTCTTATATGATAAAACATTGTCCATTAAGTAAAATGAAATCATAATTTTATGAATACAAAATTTTACAGAACGATTATCAGCAGGATTTATTCTTATTTTATTTAATATATTCATCAATCATTTATCAGAAGCAGAATGGCACAAAATCAATTTATGCTGATGACATTGGTTTGACTCCACAAAAGAGATCATTTTCCCAAAAGTGAAAAAAATTCCCTTAATAAGGTTAGGAAAAGATTTTTTTCTAAAGGAAAAATTTTATTTCTAAGATATCAAATACATTGTATTCAGCTTCTCATCTAAGAGTCAAGAAAACATCTAGTAATCTGTCTATAACATTTTGAAATAATTGACAGAAATACAATCCTACCATTTTTTTTTCAACAAGATTATTTATGTGTAAGTGGATTTCCTTCCTATTTAGAAGTAACTTTTATTCGTAGCAAACTTATTTTCATCATTTATCAAAAATTAGATCTAAAATAAATTATTTTGGATAGAGACTGTGATACGAATTGCCTTTTGGATAGCTTCTATATCAGTATATTCTATTGTTAAATATTGAATCACTGATTGAAGAAAAGTCCTCAAATTATGCTTTTCCATATTCAACTAATTTTTATCATGAGAAGTAAATTAACAAATAAATCTCTAAAACTACGAGATTCGTTTGAAATAACAGGCAGCTAAAATATCAATTTTTTCACAGATACAAACCGTAAAAGTCAGATAGTGTAAAATAAAGTAGCTAGCAGGTTTCTCTGGGAATAATTGACTTCGTTTAAGGAGAAGCTACAGTACGTCACATCACATCAAATGGTTATTAATTTTTACCAGGAGAAAGATTTCTAGCACATTCAAATATACTCTCTAAAAGTGATTTTTGTTTTATTCATATATTTCTTCATCAGATATCAGAAATTGCCTCTACAACAACTAGCAAGCAGATGAGATTCCATTTTTATTAATATCCTCCAACAATTTACTATTCAATTTCATTCTCTCTATATAATTATCTATTTTAGCCAACTTCTTTTTTTTCTATGTACTTTTCCCATTTAGCATTCATATCTTTTTCACTTTCCTTGTTCTTAATAGCACACTTATATTCTCAGCATGCTTCTTTCCTTTCTTTTACACTTTTACTAATTCTCAATTTTTTATTACTTTTATTCTTCTGAATATTCTCACCTAAAACCCTATTTGCCACTTTTTCTACTTCTTTACACCAGTCCTTATACTCATCCCCAACCAACTCTTCCACGATTTCTTCAACTTGTATTTTATACTCTTCCAACTTATTCTTATCATTCACTCTCCATCAACAATTTTTACTATTATTTCTACTTTTATTTCTATTCTCCATCACATTAATAACCATTTCAATTACAATGAAGTTATGATCACTAGTGCAAACTTTTTCTTCATTATCAAACATCTTAATTTTCCGTATTTTATTCATTCCCAGTCTAAGTTTTTTCATATTCTGCTCCATCCCATTTCCACAACATAATCTTTGATCTTTTTCAACTCCATGGCCTTCATATCTAAAACCCTCTTATCTTTTCCCAAACCCAGCATAAAAACCAATAAACCACTTTCTGTATAATCACTTTGTTCATATTTATTCTTCCATAACTTCATTATTTGTACCTTTCTGCTTTCAGGCATTTACATTCAATTAACAGAGGCCTAATATTTTTTTATGCCTTCCTTACACAACTTGCAGACTAAACCACCCATATTTTTCCATGTATGTGTATATTCCCTTGTTGCTAAAGATAGGATTCGGGCCTTAAACAGTAAACTACTTTCCTTGCTATTATTATAAATTAACTCACACCCAATATTTTGTTTACTTCTATAAATATTTAAACTCTTTTTACTCTCCATACTAGCTTTCCATCTCTCCAACTCTCTATTCTTTATTAATGCATCTATTCTTTTATCCCATTCCTTAACACTAATTTTATCCATATATTCCCTAATTGATACATATAGTAATTATTTTCATATAATTTTTTAATAATATCTACTAAAGCTTCATACATTTCCAAATTTACTAAACTTACCCATAATCTATTTTTATTTACTTTATCATATGCCTTTTCTATATCTATAAAAACCATATATAACTGTCTACCTGTATTCCTACTCATATCCATAAATTGTGTATCTACAAATAAACTGTCTCCTATACACCTATCTGATTGAAAATCTCCTTGCATTTCTCCCACTATATTTTTTCCATCCATTTTGCAACCCTTCCAGCCACCATATATGAGAAAATTTTATATATCACTGACATTACTGCTTTTGGTCTATAATTGTTTAACTTTCTATGATCCTTACTCTTCCCTTTAAATAATAGCATTACTCTTGTATTACTCCAACTACCTGGAAAATCTCTCTTCTGTGCCACCTTATTAAAACATGATAATAGTTTTAATTTTTGTCTTCTGCCCTAAATTCGTTACCATCTCTGCTAGCGATCCATCCAAAGCTCTTGCCTTTTCACCTTTCAATTTCTTACTTGCCTCATTCAGTTCATTTTCTGTAAATAGTATATTCCCATTACTGTATGCTCTCATGTTTGCTATCACTCTGTCCTTCACATCTAACATCTTTTCTATATCCATTACATATTTGTTTAAGACTATCTCTAATTCTTCTCTAGATCTACACTCTATTCCCTCATCATCTAGTAATACTAATTCTCTCTCTCCTACATTTCTTTTTTAAATTTATTTTCAAATTTTTTTACCCCCCCATCTCTTCCACTTTTATTAATATCTTCCAACAGTTTACTATTCAATTTCATTCTCTCTCTATAATTATCTATTTTAGCCAACTTCTTTTTTTCTAAGTACTTTTCCCATTTAATATTAACATCTTTTTCATTTTCTTTGTTCTTAATAGCATATTTATATTCTCTGCATGATTTTACCCTCTCTTTTACACTTTTACTAACACTCACTTTCCTATTACTTTTATTCTTCTGAATATTCTCACCTAAAACCCTATTTGCCACTTTTTCTATTTCATCCCCAACCAACTCTTCCATGGTTTCTTCAACTTTGATTTTATAATGTTCTAACTTATTCTCATCATTCACTCTTCATCCACATCTTTCACTATCCTTTCTACTTTTATTATTTTTCATCACATTACTAACTATTTTTATTATAAAAAAGTTATGATCACTGTTACATACTCTCTCTTCATTATCAAACACCTTAATTTTCCATACTTTATTCATTCCCTCTTTTCCTACTAATACATAATCTATTGTGTAAAATATATTATTTCTTGACCATGTGTATTGTCCCTCATAAATATTTGATAAATTTCCAATGGTCAAATTCACTCTCTGACAAAAACTCTTCAAAACTGTCCATTCTTATTACTTATATCATCAATTTCTTCAATATTCCCATTCATATCCACTATATCCATTATTCTATTCCTCTTTTCTTTAAAACTCTGTATATCCTTAATTACTCATTCATATATGCTACTGGTCCATTATAGTTTCATTATCTCCAGTGGCTATATACCCTATAACCACCATCCATTTTTGTCTTCCTAATTTTATCTCAGACCACAAATGTTCTTGACATTTAAAAGTATTTAAATATTTTTTGATATAACTCCTATACCACCTGCCCCCCCTTTTTATACCCTGACATACCATGTCTTCCAGAATAGGTTCTTCTTCTTCTCTTAGATGTGTTTCCACTACTGCTAATACATCAAGCTCTTCATTTTTAATTGCTTTGTTTAATTCCAGCCACTTTTCTGGTCTCCTATCACCTTGCATATTCAAATACCCAATTTTAATAATTTCTTCTTTCCTAATTACTCTTTTATAAATTATTTTGACTCTTTATTCTCTATTACATTTATAAGTAACTTGTTTACCATTAATTTTACAGATCAATTCCCTCTCCACATCTACATTTATATCTAAATCAGCTACCCTTTGATTATTACTTACATTCTGTCCATTCTCCTTTCTGATAACACTGTCACTTAAAACTCCATCCCCCCTTTATATGTTTCCCAAACTATATTCTTTATAAATCAAACTCCCTAAAACTTTACTTCCTCGTTTTTCTAAGTGCAATCCATTTTTACTATATAACTCCCTCTTTCCAATAAAAAAATCCCACACATCCACAAACATGACATCATTTCTCTCACACAATTTTTTCAATCTTTCATTTATAGAACATTCCCTATCTAACATATACCTCTTGTCAAATCTTGGTAATAATCTAACTATTTCTACTCTTTCTTTAATCTTACTCAAGTTCCTAATCAATTCTATGTACTTGTCCATTACTCTCTCTGATGGTTCTGACAAATTATTAGTTCCTACCATAACATACACATCTCTACTTCCTTTCTTCTTTACTTTATATGTAATATCCCTAATTCTAGCTCCAGGAAAACATACTCTTACATACCTCTTTCTATTTTCCCTTGCAATTATATCTCCATATTCTCTAATTAATGAATCTCCTATCAATACTGTCTCAAAATCTACTTTCTCTGCTTTATCCACAACATTCTCTAACACCTTCTGGACTGTTTTATCTACTTCTTCCTTATCATTACCACTCAATAATTCCTTCATCTGATTACACTTCAATTCTAATGATTTTAATTTTGCATCTACATACATCCTTTACCTCTTCCTCCATCTTATTTATTCATTGGCTAACCATCTCCATTTCACTACTAATTTTTCCACCCATATCTCCTGTCACTCCACTATAACCATACTCCATCTTATCTCCCTCAATTACATTTTGCTCCATTTCTCCTGACTCTCCTTAAACCATCTCTATCAATAAGTAATGGAAGAAAAGTCTTTAGCAGTTTTTAGATTGCATAGGTATCATTTTGCAAATGTAAGCCAATTTAAATACCTTGGTAATTTTATAAATAGAAATAGGAATAGATGGTGAAGTATAACACATATTTCAATGTACTGTTACTACTTTTAACATGTGTAAAAACGGAAACCAGTAGGAAAGTAATTAATGGAACTAGTTGTATATAAATCTGTTGTTTTATTGTATGGATGTGGAATTTGGGTGCCCTAACAGCATGATATAAAGGCATTAAAAAGTTTCATTTAATGATGCTTCATAAAATTTTGAAAATATGAAGACAAGATTACAAATCCAATTAGTGTGTTTTCAACTTGCTCAATGAGATGCTATGGGTTCCGCTATTATACCTTTGATTGGACATCTAAAACCAATGAACAATGTAAGACTTTCTGAAAGGCTATTGCAGCATAATTTGTATAAGTAATGTACATCCTATTTACATTATAAAAATCATCTAAAGACTTTATGTTGATTGCTTCTATTGTGAAGATGCTTCAGAGAATAGAACATATTGGAGAACTACATTTAGATATGGTAATGAAATATTTTAGAAAAAAAAGTTGTCAATTGAAGAAATTAAAAGACATTTATAAAATAAAAAACAAACATAAAAATGAGCCAGCATATGTTGTATGTGGACATATTTATAGTTCACATATTGGTTTGTATAATCATTACAAAACTAATTTCTAGAACAGTTTTTTTCTTCTCTCTTTTCTATTTCTTTTCTTTGGAGTCGAATGGCTATACATATTTATTTACTACTATGTATGTAAAGAAAAATATTCAAAATATCAATTTTTTTAAAAAAAAATTGTAAATATTTTTAAATTTAAAATATTATAGAAAATAAAATAATCTAAATTAAAATAAATATATGTTAAAATAATATATGTTAAAATAATGGAAAATTTAATAATATTAATAGTATAGATAGATATCACATGATCACCATTTCTTATGCTTGCTCATAACTTATTAAAACAGGCAAACCCCCCATACAGTAGCACCACTCAGTGCAATCCAGAGTAATCAATGGATGCCAGAAGGCTTGTGCATAAAATCCCCTTCTAGTGCCTACTCATCCACTATCCCCAGACTGGTTTCTGGCTTTGTGGTCTTTGTCAGATCCAAGTCTCCTCACTGACGAAAGCCACAAGCCATAAACTAGTCTGGAGATAGTGGATGAATAGGCCCTAGATGGGGATTAATGCACAACCCTTCTAGAATCCATTGATTACTCTGGCTTGCACTGAGTCATTGCTGTATGAAGAATTTTGCCTGTTTTAATATAGATAAATATATAAATACATGTATGTGTGGTTTATATGTTTGAACTTTTTTTTTTTTAATTTTAGAGAGATTAATATACAAATCTATTCAAACAAGACTGAATGTATTACTAAGATAACTCACAATCTAGATACACGAAAAATAATTTTAATGAACTTGTAAATAACTCCCACCTTTTATTATATTAATGACAATCTATTTGTCAGATAAAATTAATATTTGAATCTGTTAGTTGGTTTGAATAATATAAAATCAAAAATCACTATCTAATATAAAGTTTCGGACTTCTCCAGCATCAATGCTTGATATATTACTATATACAAAGATTAGACAAAAAACGATCATCTTTTATTTAATAAAACATATTGGCGTTAATATAACAAAAAGGTGAGCCTTATTTTGGAATCTAGATTGCAAATTATCTTAGTAATGTATTCAGACTTGTTTGTTTCATAGCTAGTTTTATATTCTTAGTGTTACATATTTGATAAGCCATAAAATTATTTGTATACTCATTATAAATCATTAGATTAATGTATGTATGTATGTATGTAAACAATATGAAGTCATGATATTTATATAAAAATCATCAACATCATTTTCAAACATTATTGATACACTGTAGAAGTATTGGTGACCGAGTGGTTAGCACAGCTGCCTTATAAGCAGTTGTCCCGGGGTTCGCTTCCCGGCCGACGCTTTGACACATAAAAAAAATCTCTCCAAGTTTAATCTAGTTTCTTTGATATCTAGCCTAGTCTTACTTTTTCAAACTAGCAAACTTTCTTACTTCGTCCATCCATGTTACATGTGGCCTCGTTCTGAGTCTTATTACAATCTTTTGGGATCCAGTTTAAAATTTCAACTTTCCATCTACTATCATCTTTTTTAGTAGCATCCCCAGCCCTGCTCCACTTCAGTTTCTTAATTCTTTTACAGAATTTTATAAATAATACAACATATATGTATGTGTGAATGTAAATATATCAAGATGAAGTTTCTGTACGTTTTTATGGGGGAAAAAAATAATGTAATACAATTTTTTTAAATGTGACGAAAACTACCGAGAAGTCAAACTTTTGTAGGAGAGTTTAAAAAATTGCATTAGAATGAGTATTGTTTTCACTTAAATAAAACTACTGCCTACTGGCTTTGATAGATTTAGAAACTCTTAGCAATAGTTTTCAAGAATTTATCTTTTTATAATATTAAAAGCATTTTGTGTCAGTAACATTCTTTATATTCAGAAATTGCTGACTTTATCAGACTAGTAATCCGTGATTAATAGAACGAGAAAAAAATATCATTAGAGCAAAATTATACGCTTCCTTCACAAAATTCTTTCAATTTCAACCTAATAAAAACAAGTTGTTTTTGGTGAACTTGAATTTGCCCTTAATTTTTCTAAAATTGAAAAGGCATCAGGAGCAAATAGTGTACATCAAGAGTTTTAAACAATTTATGATCTAAAGCCAACATATGTTTGACAAACCTTTTCAACAACATTATTAAATAGAGATGAAAGCAATCTTAAAAACAAATCCAACAATCAACAAAAAAATATTGCCCAATAACATTATTGGATTTTAAGTAAGAAAAATCGTCCTAGATTAACTTACATTTTAAATAAGTCTCATGGAAAAATACTTTTAAAGTACTGTAAATTAAAAACTGATGTTATCTTTATTAACCTAACCTCAGTTTATGGTCTTATTTGGAAAACAGATCTCTAAAATTCTTAAATGCTTTAAAATCATTAATTTACTTAGATAAAATGCTCTCCATTAATTAAGTAACATGAAATGATAATTGCATGGAAACAAAATTTTACAGCTGTTTTTTCTAAGACAAAAATCTTATTCCTAAGACATCAAAGACCGTATTCTTTGATTTTCATCTAAGCAGCAGAAAAACATCTAGTAATCGAATGAAACACAATCCTATTCTATTTTTTCTTTCACAACAGCTATGTGGAAGCTGGAGTCATGCAATCTACTTCAAGCTTCTTAAGAGAAACTTTTATTTATAATCCAACTTATTTCCAACATCCATCAAAGGCTCGATTTAAAATAAATTTTTGTAATAACCTAATTGGATCTCTGTCTAGTACCACTTGAGTTGAGACAGATTCCATATCAGTATAATGTAGCACTAGTGTATGGTATTGACCAATAATTTGTCCATGTTTAAAGAAAAAGTTTTTAAACTAGACTTTTGGATATTTAATTAATTTTTACCTTCTGGAATACTCAAATCTACTACCCAGCACCGACTTTCTGTCTTTCACATATTTCACTATCAGATGGCAGATAAAAAAGTTTGCCTCGCAGAAAATACTTAAAAAGTTGTTAAGCAGATCAGACTTACTATTAATTGAAGATATGATTTCACGTCCTAAGACTTATCTCAAATCATGATGCTCTTATTTTTATATGCTCAATCAAAAATCCCTTCAATGCAGTAAAAGAATTATAGTGTAAAATAAAAGATTCGCTGGGTTCCAAAATTTTTTTCTAGATCTAACAGTAATCCAACTTGATTTGATTTTTATAGATAGTAACGAGACTCCAATTAATTCAAGGTATTCCATGGTCTTATGCCCATCTGCTTCAAAATTAAATTTAACAGCCTCAGACTGATTAGAATAAGTACATATTTATTCATACAATCAGTTAACAATTAAACCATCAAAAATAAAAAATCATATGCTAAATAAATAACTTCTGTCAAATTATAAAAAGTTTGTTACTGATAAAATAGGTAGTAAAGTAATATTGATTCCCTTCTTTTGCATGTGATGTGATGTGATGTATTGTGACTTCTCTTTAAACAGAGTCAGGAATCTGTCAGCAACTATGCCCAGAGAAACCTGTTGGCCACTTTACCTTCCCTTTCCATTCCCCACCCTAAGTTTTCCATAATTTGGTCCATCCCATTTCCATAACATAATCTTTGTCAACTCTATGGCCTTTATATTTAAATCCTCCTTATCTTTTCCCAAACCAGCATAAAAACTAATAACCCACTTTCTGTATAATCACTTTGTTCATATTTATTCTTCCATAACTTTATTATTTGTACCCTTTCTACTTTCAAGCATTTACATTCAATTAACAAATGCCCTAATATTTTTTATGTTTTCCTTACAAATTTGAAAACTAAATCACCCATATTTTCCATTTACATGTATATTCTCTTGCTAAAGATCCCATTCGAGCCACACTCTTTGCTATTATCATAAATTAACTCACACCCAAAATCCTGTTTACTTCTATATATATTTAAACTCTTTTTATTCTTCATGCTAGTTCTCCATCTCTCCCAACTCCCTATTCTTTATTAATGCATCTATTCTTTTATTCCATTCCTTACCACTATAACCATCAGCAATCCTCCTAACACAATTAGCCCACTTTTGTACAAGTATACTGATATAAATTCTTTATCCAAATCTTTTGCATACCACATTACCTTTCTCACTCATCTTGTGGCCTGCCCTTTACTCATAACCCAATTAAATACTATTTTGGCTATTCTTTTATTATCCATGAACTGCAACCTACCAAACATTTTTATTTTACTTTTTGCATCTCTCATATAAAAACTTGACCATCCCATTTCTCCTTGAATTGCCTCCCTTGCCGTCCACACATCTACATCCAATGCATGTCTTCCTACTTCCCTTTGTACTTTTTCTAAATATTCTAATACTCCTTTACTAACACATAATGCATCAATACCATATGTTAACCCTGCTACTGCAACTCCCTTCCATACAATTCTAGCTATATCATATTTATTATATGAAAACACTGTTAATTTCCTTATCAATGCCTTTCTTTTCTTTGCTTCATTTATCAATTTTTTCTCCCATTCATCCAAGCAATTTTTCTGATTACTTAAGATAATTCCCAAATAACTATATCTATTCAGCACACTTAACTTTATATCCCCCAATAAAAATTCTACACCTTCTCTTTTTAAAGCTGTATTTTGATACCCTCTAGTGAGAAGTTTGTGTACTAACTGTATTTTATATTCAAAATTAATTTTCTAATTTTTTTTCACTATTTATATACTATACTGAACTTTTTAATACATTAACAATACTAAAAAAGCTTTTAGGAAAAACATACATTAAGTGATTTTTTAAAACACAGGTTTTATTATTATAATTTTTGTTTTTTGGCACAGCAATAAAAAAATAATCGGATGGTCATTGTTCAGGGATCAGGAAATGTGCTATCCTACTGTTGTGCTAAATTGCACAGACATTAGCAATATAAACTTTAACTATATAGATCTTTCATACACCCTATATAGTTAATACATAAACTCTGCATTAGTTCCATACTGTGTAATTAATTTACCTATATCAACTTGTGAATATTGTTATAGTCCATGTTGGCCTTTGGGCCAAGATAGTCATTAATCAATGGAATTTCTAAACCTTATATATAGGTTTGACTTACTTTACATTCCTAGCAAATTATGTATATGATGCACTGCTTTAAGACATTAATGTAATCTTTGATTTTATTTATATTTATTTATTTATGTTTCTTTCATACTTGCATTAATGTGCCTATCATAATTTTCTTATGCAGCTCTCGAGACTATGTTATTGATCTAATACAACTTTTGATTTTTTTATATATATGGTTTGCATAGCATATTTATATGTATTCATTGAAACTTTCTTACTGACATAATTTTATGCTATCATTGATTTCTCTTGTATCTAGTCTAAGATGTAAATAAAGTTTTAATTTTGAAAGTATAATGTGATCAAACAATAAACATCGATTATCATTAGTGTTAGTTTACCATTACTTCATACCATTTTTTTTAAAAAAAATTGCATTTTATATTCAAAAATTATTACAAAATGATGTTTTGTCAAGCGTTAGTGGCCTAGTGGTTAGCATAGCTGCTTTCTAAGCAGCTGGTCTGGGTTCGCTTCCCGGTCAATGCTTTGACATATATATATAAACGATGTTCTCGGTAATAAAACTTTTGTCAGATTATTGTAATAAATTGTACATACGCTTATAATATGACATATATAACAATGAAGTGCTAATATAAACAAACAATACTAATACACACTTTTACTTTTAAGTATAGAGGATTTGAACTCAGATTTTCAAGCACCCTTCAACTATCCACACCATCTCATACAACTGATACACATGACCACACACATGTAGAACAGATTAATAATCACCAATAAACGTATTTCATGCTAAACCAGCACTCATCAGTTGGTCTAGACTATCATCTCTCACACACATATATAATCAATGCTCAGTTTATATTAAGATAGCAAATCTTCATAATTTAATGGACAGGCTTCAATACACTGCAACCTCCAACTTTTCAGCCATCCATATCATTGAAAATCTGATGATGAAAACTCAAATCCCATGCTGATGCTAATATTATTGCTATGCCCATGTTGACCTGAAGTCACTCTGACCCCTCATGTATAGGACAGTATCCATTAAATACATATGAGGGATGGACAGGATACAAGCTTGATATGTAAATATTTGAAAACCAGGCACTCTTCACAAACCTGGGAGCTTAATTGTAAGTATAGAGGATTTGAACTCAGATTTTCAAGCACCCTTCAACTATCCACACCATCTCATACAACTGATACACATGACCACACACATGTAGAACAGATTAATAATCACCAATATATGTATTTCATGCTAAACCAGCACTCATCAGTTGGTCCAGACTATCATCTCTCACAGTTGGTCCAGACTATCATCTCTCACACGTGAGAGATGATAGTCTGGACCAACTGATGAGTGCTGGTTTAGCATGAAATACGTATATTGGTGATTATTAATCTGTTCTACATGTGTGTGGTCATGTGTATCAGTTGTATGAGATGGTGTGGACAGTTGAAGGGTGCTTGAAAATCTGATTCAAATCCTCTATACTTACAATTAAGCTACCAGATTTGTGAAGAGTGCCTGGTTTTCAAATATTTTTACTTTTAACATAAATTTTATTGTTGAAATAACTGATTACATAGTTTATATTAGTTTACACATATGGTTATATTTTAGTTTGTATTGAAGTTAATATTGTTTATCTATATGCACACACATATATATATATATATTATTTACACCAGATTCAGAAATAATTCTATATAATAGAGGAATGTTAATTAGGATATGAGCTGTACTGTTAAATTTACTTAGTATTTTATGGGTTAGTGTTCAATTAGGTAATTGATTAATTATATATGAAATTTTAAATAATGAAGCCCATATATATGTTCATTGAAAGGTAATGGACATTAAAGCAAAGATCATATCCTAATTTTTAATAACCAGTGGTTAAAATGGTGTGGGTAAGGTTATTAAACTCCATGTGGCTGCATATATATCTGGGGTGCAAGGGTTTGATCTCTAATTTTATTTTGTTTATTTTGTTGCCCTTTACTCAATGCAAATATAATAGCTGACACTTTCTACTGTTCAGCAGTCTTCTTGAGGACTGTAACTTTCATAATATATATATCAAAATATGCTATAAGAAAATATCTGTACATTTTTACAAAACTACAACAAAATAATTTAAATAACTGATTAGACACTGCTTTATTTATTTATTCATAGTTGATTTTCATATCTGAACATTATTATGTTATCCACCAATTACTAAATATTTAATGCACATTAAATCTCTAGATATCTTTTTGTCAACAATACAAAATATCCTCACAAGATAAGTATGTCCTTTAGAATTAGCTTTCTCTCCTGGAAAAAGTTCATCATAAAGATATTCTAATATGGGCTTATTGTACTATCTTTAGTTCAACAATTTTCACTTGTAAGAATGGGCATGTGGGCACTAATTACCATACAAAAGCAAGACATTATGCACATTATAATTTCATGTTTTTAGCCACTTGGATTAGTTCATCATTATATTCTCCATTACTAGAAATTACATTTAAAAGAATTATATGTAAATTAAATATTCATAAAATATTTTCAGTGCTAGGATCTGGTTTTACTGGCAAACTAATAGCAAATTTTTTTCTAGTTCTTCTTTCCTGAGGTTTAATATCTAAGAAATAAGTCAGCATTATCTCTTCAGAAAACAGACACGGAATGGAATAAATTAATAAGTATCTAATTCATAAGCACACATTCAACAGCTTACTTATACATATTCTTGCTTTTCAATAACTCTCATGCCATGGTTACCTTATTTGTAATATGTTCAGGGCTTTTTTCCATAATCTGTTATTAAAACAACTTAAGTCAGAAAACAGACACGGAATGGAATAAATTAATAAATATCTAATTCATAAGCACACATTCAACAGCTTACTTATACATATTCTTGCTTTTCAATAACTCTCATGCCATGGTTACCTTATTTGTAATATGTTCAGGGCTTTTTTCCATAATCTGTTATTAAAACAACTTAAGTTTATTTTGATAATATTGTGCTTTAATTTACATAATAATTAATTAATATTTATAATATGAAATATTTTAACAAATTTAAAAAAAAACATTTTATGAAGTCTAGTTAGCAAAGTTAGCAGATATTAAAAAATTATGAATATTGACAGCCACATTATTAAAACTAAACATTTTACTTTATAAAATTTATTTATTAAGTATATTTATCTACTAAAAATACAGTTAATACTATTAAATTCATTAATATTTATCAATACAAACTGTATTTAAATAGAATTTTTATTAATACTTGAGTTTCTTTATTTTATTAACTTTACATGGCTTTATAAACGCATTAAATGTTATCAACTTATTTTTATTCCGACATGATAATTATTTATTTTTATTTGTAATAAAGTATATAGTTTAAACGACTTTATTAGATCTGGACGATGAAGCAATATTTTACATTGGCATCAGAAACCATCACCAATCCTTTACCATTGTGCACCTTAAGTGGTTCAGTGTTTTGGAATTTTCTTCTTATGAAGTATTTGCGTGTATATTTTTGCTATTATACTTCACAGCTTATTTTAATTGAAGATAGTAATAACATTTCAATTCTAGAGCAGGTTTTTTATTTTCTTTCCTTGGAATTGGAATGACCATAGTCGTTTACAAAAGGCTACTATATGTCTAACACACATACACGTAAGAATTATCTATATACTATTTGTTAAAGGGCTATTATAAATACATAGTTTAGTTTCTTGTTTATTAATATTATTTACATGATTTTTAACAAGTGAAGTAATTCACTAATAATTTATTTATTCATGTTTTAATTATATATATATAAAACTGAAACTCGAATGTGTTAATAAATTTTAGTTTAAAATTTTATTATTTGCTAAATCAGACTTTCGATACAGGGCATCTCTGTCATAACTAAGAAATAAAGTCTGCGAAATATTACCAATATCAATGTGTGTGTAAAATGTAAATTATACTGGCTGCTATTTAGTATAAATTTGCATGCAAAAAGCTTCAGGCTATGTTGTCATATTAAATGACCAGTGTTTATTAAGAGTAATATAATTGGCTTTAATGTTTATAGAGTTTTTGGAGTTGATAATATGCCAAGCTTATTTTATTTTCTGTTTTTTATTATTTTTGAGGCATACAATCTTAGCATTGGCAGGTTTGAGGGAATGGCCACTGTTATTTTCATGATCAATATATATATATTTGAATTAATCAAAATTACAAACAGACTTCTCAAGTGTAAAGGACTAAAACATAAATTTATAATATATATTATCCACAATTTCAAATTACATCCCACACACCCTTAATACTAAAAGAACTTTTGAACAAGCCAATAAACATCACATGACCACCACTTCTTATGCTTGGGTATAACTGTTTTAAAACAGGCAAAACTCACTATACATATTGCCACACACAGCAAGCTAGAATAATCAATGGATACCAGAAGGCTTATGCATAAAATCCCCATCTAGTGCCTACTCATTCAATATCCCCAGACTAGTTTCTGGTTTGTTGTCTGTTTTAAAACAATTATACACAAGCATAAGAAGTGGTGGCCATGTGATGTTTATTGGCTTAAAACCAATCCTGCCTAATAGGATAGTGGTGGCTATGGTTATTAAAGAACCAAAGACACCAAAATGTATGGATACTGAACTAAGTTCAGACCCATATGACTATATAAGCTAATGGGCTTGGATTAAAAACATTAAGATGCATTCAGTTTAAGACTCATAGTTTTGTAGTTAAGTGGAGATAAAAGGTGGCTGCTGGACGGTTGCATTGCAGTGCTCTCAGATCCAAGGCTCCTCATTGACAAAAGCCACAAACCAGAAACTAGTCTGGGGATATTGGATGAGTAGGCACTAGATGGGGATTTTATGCACAAGCCTTCTGGCATCCATTGATTACTCTAGATTGCTGTGTGTGGCAATACATATAGTGAGTTTTGTCTGTTTTAAAACAGTTATACACAAGCATAAGAAATGGTGCTCATGTGATGTTTACTGGCTTAAAACCAATCCTGCCTAATAGGATAGTGGTGGTTATGGTTATTAAAGAACCAAAGACATCAAAATGTATGGATACTGAACTGAGTTCAGACCCATATGACTATATAAGCTAATGGGCTTGGATTGAAAACATTAAGGTGTTTTCAGTTTAAGACTCATAGTTTTGTAGTTAAGTGGAGATAAAAAGTGGCTGGTGGAGGGTTGCATTAGATTCTAAGATCTAAGTGCAGTGATCTCAGATCCAAGGTTCCTCACTGATGAAGGCCACAATCCAGAAACTAGTCTGGGATATTGGATGAGTAGGCACTAGATGGGGATTTTATGCACAAGCCTTCTGGCATCCATTGATTACTCTAGCTTGCTGTGTGTGTGGCAATACATAAAGTAAGTTTTGCCTGTTTTAAAACTTTTGAATAAGTTAATTACTTCAGAATCATAATTTCAATAATAAAGTTCTTTAATTCTTTTTTTATTTCATTTCTTTCAAAGATCATCTTAGCCTCATTAAAACTAATAGTGTGGCCTGTATCTTTTTCATGGATATATAAAACAGAGCAAATATATTTATTTTTAACCCTGCTTTTATGTATTTTTATTTTTTTTATTTGAGCTCAAACTATTTTGACGTATATAAAACTTCTTACAAAACAAGGGATAATGTACACCACTCATGAAATAGTCTTTCTATCAAAAATTTCCTTTGTATTGTTTAATAAATTATTCAAAATAATATTCCTCTTGAAAGCAATTTTCTTATTTCTAAACAAGTTTCTATTTTTATTTATAATTAATTATTTTCTCTTTCTCTTGAATTAGTTTATAATTTGAGATAATTGATCAAAAATTGCTGTTTGGATGATATGTTTATTTTTATATTGTGTGTTTGAATTATGCATATATCTTGGATTAATAATTATTTTCTGCATAGATCTAGTATATAAATTAGTGATTTAATTATTTAATTGGAGAAAAGATATGTGCATATGAATATTGCCCATTTAATTTACAATATTATGCTGTTCATATATATATATATATGTTAAAACGAAGATTTGCACGGGTTAAATATATAAAATACATATTTTGCGGGTTCATCCGTGTTAAAAACGTTTAATATTAATATACTGACGTTTCGACTTGGTCACACAAGCCATCCACAGAGTTATAAAAGGTAGAAAGACGGTTGTAGAGGCGCTACAATCACTGATTTGAATAAAATGTTAAAATTCCACCAATGGCAAAAAATATTAAATTTAGGAATGTTTTTTATAAAAATCTTTCCAAATAGGAGGAAGTTTACATGTATCATCTCGCTTATTGATACAATCTGGCCTTTTAAGTATCTCAATGGCTTCTCTAATTTTGCATTGGTAGAGATTATCCGGGTCTTTTAAGTATCTCAATGGCTTCTCTAATTTTGCATTGGTAGAGATTATCACATCTGGATAATCTCTACCAATGCAAAATTAGAGAAGCCATTGAGATACTTAAAAGGCCAGATTGTATCAATAAGCGAGATGATACATGTAAACTTCCTCCTATTTGGAAAGATTTTTTTAAAAAACATTCCTAAATTTAACATTTTTTGCTATTGGTGGAATTTTAACATTTTATTCAAATCAGTGATTGTAGCGCCTCTGCAACCGTCTTTCTACCTTTCATAACTCTGTGGATGGCTTGTGTGACCAAGTCGAAACGTCAGTATATTAATATTAAAAGTTTTTAACACGGATGAACCCGCAAAATATGCATTTTATATATATTGAATTTTTATCTTACTTTATATTTGTATTATTTCATTCATTTTTTTTTTTAGTTTATTAAATTTATCCCTAATGGAATTTTTCCTTGTGTTAAAATTATATTTTATTCTAGGAATTAGAGACCTGTTTTATAATATTCTTCTTTTATAAATGTAATTATATGTGATCATCTTTGTGTAAAACCGAATGACCAACAAGAGAAAATTAGCATAATTAAAATGTTTAAGAATAGTTAAGCAAAACAAAGTTAGATTTTTACAAGGCTAAAAGATAGTCGCTCTGATTTAAACTGACATTAATCTCATAAAGCAAATAAAGCTAATTTTCACTAACCAACTCTTTAGTGACCTGGCATAGAGAAATCTAACCACTTCAGTTTTACATCTTTGGTCATTATATGTTGAGTAATAAAATTATATGTGATAAATGGTTGTGGCAATATTCTAGCTGCTGACCAACATTGTCAATACAAGAGCCAGACAAATGAAAAGTATTTCCAGTATAGAATGGTTATCCATTTGAATGACTGTGTTGTTTAACCATGAAAGTTTCATTATGTTATGCAAGTGCTCTTCTAGTGTGTGGAATATATTACATGCACTAATCTCAAAATCACTTATTCTCAATTCATTCTAGTTCCTTATATATATCAAACATTAAATCATCTCATATAGTTAAAAAATTCAGCAGCACCCTCTGTGAAACATATATATATATTGTGACGTTTATTTATATACGTTGCAAATATATTGGCATTTGGTAAAAGCTAAAAAAATAAAAGTAAATTTAGATTTTTTTTTTGACTAATTTTTTTTTTTTTAAAAAAAAACGTACAATAAAAGTTAAATTATTCTTTCGTTTTTTTTTTTTTATGTAATTAGAAATAAAAGTTAGAATTGGAGAGAACAAAAGACACAAATTACCAATCTAGATAAGAGAAAGTAAAAATATTTCAACTAATTAAAGATGGCAGAATTATGCTGAAAAAAGTAAAGACTTTGTAACATAAATTTTATAAAGAATATATAAGATTATCAACGTATATTTTGACAAACAAAAGATATGCGCAGAAGTCTGAAAACTGGGCCTCTAGTATAAAAGGCAGAGGTCAGTTTGAAGAACGTCTTGTTCATTGGTTTCTCTAGTTGGTCTTGGATAACAATAATATATCCAAGATCGCTCTACGCTGAAGTAATTCGGCATGTTGGAGTGAACTGGAGCCTCTGTGGACATCGTGCCTGAAGATGTACACCAGAAAAGCTTTCGTGACTGACTGGGAGAATGGACCGCAAGATCAACTAATAATCAAAGGCCGTGAGCTCATTTTAACCCGAAAAACTATGCATAGTTATCTACAACCTTCATGAATTCACAAAACTTACCAGTAAGTTAAGACTACTTATTCCTGATTGTGACCAAAATTAAGCGTTTGCAAACAAGTCTTAAAATAATCCCGATATAGACATTAATTTTCTTATTAAAGAGACTTTCATTTAAATAATTTTATACAAGATCTTAGAAATGAATTGTAATAAGTGAACATTATTAAATTACTTTATCCAACTGTTTTTTATAAATTGATTCATACTCTCTCCAGTTTAGTTAATTCGTAATTTAACTTACAAATATTTTTAGTTTGTTGGAATAAAAGAGATTTTACTTTTATCAACCTTTTTCATTGTGCGTTATTAATAATAGTTATTATTATTTATTATTAGTTTAATAAGATTTAAAATGTAATTTACCTTTGCCAATATGTTGTAGGTTACAGGAAAAATAATATTGAAAAATAGTTCTAGTTTACGGTAGAATTACCGATTTTTAAAATCCAAGACCGATAAATTTAAAAAATATTTTTTCTTTTTAATTTGCGAGATGCTATGTGACGGTTCAGTGGGTTCTTGTAGAATTCTGGCACCTTTCAAATAAATTAAAAACTGGTTTTTGTCAATAGCATAATTCTCAACAATTAATAGGCCAAGTTTGATCAGAAAATATATTATGTTTTTAGAAATAGAAATACAACTTTCTTTTTTTTTACATAACTTGATCAACTCGCGCGCAGTTTATATTAGCGTGTAGAGGCCTAGCAAAACGGAAAACATTATAATATATATTGTAATGATCCGGAGAAAGTGAGCTACTTAATGTAATCTGCACTACAGGGCGCCACTAGGCATTTGAACCTAGGAAATTTATAAAGTAGGCAGATACGTAAGTCAAAAAAAATTTTTTTTTTAATATTTTGATTCCAGTCATTAGCCCATTGTCACTAGCTCAGTGGAATAGCAGAAATTTATATTCTATAATTAATTCTTATCTAAGAATATATAAAAAAGAATAAAATAAGCCACTGCCAGTAATTATACACACAAACATTTATTTACACACATATATATATATAATTTAACATTATTATTTTAGTATGTTTACTTTAACATTTAACATTCTTTTTAACTTTTATTTTTAGATTTTAATTTACATTTTAATTTTTATACTATTATAAGTTCGCACAGATGGATTTATAAAAGTTTGTTTTAAAATGTTAAGTATAGATCAATTACATAGATTACATGGTTAAAAACATTTCAAAATAAACATAAATGATCAAAATACAAAGTCATTGATACCATCAATTGCATAGGGAATACAAGAAACCCAATGGTATTCATCATAAGATACCGCATTGATCCCAATAACTTAAAAGACATCCAATTAAATACATTTTAGATATTCATGGTAAGGTATCATTATTTACCAAATGTCTATATATTTTGATCAAATATGAAAACCAAAAACATAATTAACCGATAACGAATCCATGCAACGTCCATACCCAACTGAAATTTAATGCATTTTTATTTAGAGTGTCAAGTATGAATAGACTACATAGATTGCATTTGAAAAGAAAATATTCTATCCTTGTTTAACCTTAGGCCAAAATTTCGCAGTCAAACCAACTTCAATCCATCTGATATATCGATGTATTCAATGTAATATGACTACGACAGCACAAATAGGTTAAGAGAAGAAATTGCCTTTTGTCAGATAGGAATACTACATCTATCAGATGATAAGAGCAATAAAAAAAAACTCCATAGGAAAAGACTGTGGTCTTTTTGCCAACTTACGATCGCATTCCATAGGCAAAAATAAAGTGTGCGGCGTGGAAAACGATTCTGCCCATAGCGAATCTCATACTACATCTACTACTTACACCAATATATCCAATCCATTGACCTAACCTAAGATTACTTTCCCCGAATATAACTTTACAAATCTATATAGCCATTCACGCCCGACTTAAGTTTAACATTTATATAATTTAATTTATCGCAAAACAAAAATCATAAATAAAACTTAAAGAACAAAAAAAAATAAATGGAAATGATTTTTAAAAAAAAAAATACATCAAATAAAATTATAACTAATTAATAAATAATTTAGTTTGGTCAGATAGGAATCTATTTCTATTTTTTTTTAAATACAGAGAAAGTTTATATTTTAAAGTTCTTAATGTTTTCAAATGTTCATTAATTATATATTTCTTACTGTTTTGAAAAATGTCTGTAGTCTCTGATTTTTTTGTAATGGAAGGTGTTAATTCCCACGAAGTCATAAGGAGATCGGTGTGCAGTTAACCATTGGTTCTTTATGGTTGATGGTATTCTTCCGGGCCTTGATGTCCTGGGTCCGCAATATTGGAAAATGATGTTTCATTTTTTTGAACAACTGAAGGAATTGAAAGTGCGTCTTTCAATCCCTTCTCCTCCAATCCTCTCCAACTTAACACATATCTGTCATCTTGTAATAACTAACTAATAATTTCCAAACTTTTCCTTTTATATTAATTTTAAGGATTCAATTGACATTAGGTCATCGATGTGATGGTCCTTTCACTGAGCTCTGATTCCATTGTTTTTCTCTCCTATCTGACCATTGCTTATACATTTAAATGCCCAAGGCTAGTTTACATTTAACTAATTAAAACAATCATTTCCATTTTCTGATTACTTAATGTGTTTTCCAAAATTAAAGATATATTTTTATCTCTAAATCTTTTTAAGTTTTTGCTTTTAAAATATTTTTTCTATTTTTAATAAAGTTTTAGTTTAATAATTTTTTTTATCTGTGCGATTTTATATATATGAGTTTAGTATAGAATTTTAATTTTCAATTTTTAATTCTTAAAAAGAAAGTTTTATTTGCGAACTTTTATTCTTTTTATGTTTACTAATAAAAAAAAAAAACAATGTAACATCATCTGTGCCCGTTACATATCAGTAAACTTGCTTAAAAAAATGAACAAAAAAAAAATATTTTACTTAGGGTTAGTAATTACGGTACATGATTAACGAAAACATTTACAAAAACATTCGGTTAGTAATTTTTACAAAGATTATATACAAAAAAAAATGTTGACTATCGTTTTCCTAAGGACCATTTACATCTACACCTCCTCCCCCCAAACATTCTATTTTTTTTATACATTTTATTTTTACACACGGCATGACAAGGAAATTTTATAAATTACTTATTTAAGATGGTTGAACTGAGGTAAATATGTTTTAAGAAATAATGGGTTTAAACATGTATATTTGCAGCACAATTATAAATACCACCAACTTATTTATGACTGACTGAAATGCTTACATAGGATTACACTGAAGTAAATTCCTAAACAGTACTCATTGTACAGTACTACATTTACGATCATAAACTTATGTGGCTGTGCGCGCCTATACACGTTAAAGCATAATATATATTAACAACAAAAAAACATTAATTGCAACTTTTTGACTTTCTTTTTAACAAAATACAATTTAAAATTATTAATACTTTCTCGTGTTTAATATATGTGCAATTTCTTTCTGGCAGTGCTTTTATAAGATTTAAAGTATACGACTTTAATGTAAACAGATAAAAATATCTCACTTTGACAAAAGAAATTTACTCAGGGTATACGTGGTTTATTAAACATCGGCCTAAGTTGGGAGACCAGTTATAACAATCCAGAGAAGTAGCAAAATTAATGTAATCTGCACTACAAGGGTGCCATCTAGGCATTTGAACCTAGAAAAATTTATAAAGTAGGCAGATACGCGCTGTTAAGATTCCACTTTATTTAAATATTCAGATCATTAGCCCATTGTCACTAGCTCCTGGAGATGCAGAGATAAGAAATAACTTGTTTAGTTTGTATATATATAAATTCTTATCTAAGAATATATAAAAAAGAATAAAATAAGCCACCGCCAGTAATTAACATACAAACATTTATTTACGCACATATATATAAAATTTAACATTATTATTTTAGCATGTTTGCTTTAAAATTTAACATTAACTTTATAATTTTAACTTGATTTTAGAATTTGATTTTACATTTTAATTTTTATAAGTTTACATTTTAAATTTTATAAGTTCGCACAGATGGATTTATAAAATGTGTTTTTAATGTCGAATATAGATCGGTTACATAGATTACACTGTCAAAAACATTTCAAAGTAAACATAAACGATCAAAATATAAAGTCATTGATGGAAATGCAGAGGGAAATACAAGAAACCCAATGGCATTCATCATAAGATGCCACAAGACACCAATAACTTAAAAGATATCTGACATAAATACATCTTAGATACTCACCGTAAGGTATCAGTATTTACCGAATGTCTATCCATTTTGATCAAATATGAAAACCAAAAACATAATTAACCGATAATGAATCCATGCAACGTCCATACGCAATTTAAATTTAATGCATTTTTATTTAGAATGTCGAATATGAATAGACTACATAGATTGCATTTGAAAAAAAAAATTCTATCCTTGTTTAACCTTAGGCCAAAAGTTCACAGTCAAACCAACTTCAATCCATCTGATATATCGATGTATTCAATGTAATACGACTACGACAGCACAAATAGGTTAAGAGAAGAAATTGCCTTTTGTCAGATAGAAATACTGCATCTATCAGACGATAAGAGCAATAAAAAAAAACTCCATAGGAAAAGACTGCGGTCATTTTGCCAACTTACGATCGCATTTCATAGGCAAAAATAAAGTGTGCAGCATGGAATGTGATTCTGCCCATAGCGAATCTCATACTACATCTACTACTTGCACCAATATATCCAATCCATTGACCTAATTCAACTACGAAACAAATAACCTAAGATTACCCTCCCCGAATATAACTTTACAAATCTATATAGCCATTCACGCCCGACTTAAGTTTAACATTTATATAATTTAATTTATCGCAAAACAAAAATCATAAATAAAACTTAAAGAACAAAAAAAAAAAAATGGAAATGATTTTTAAAAAAAAATACATCAAATAAAATTATAACTAATTAATAAATAATTTAGTTTGGTCAGATAGGAATCTATTTCTATTTTTTTTTTTTAAATACAGAGAAAGTTTATATTTTAAAGTTCTTAATGTTTTCAAATGTTCATTAATTATATATTTCTTACTGTTTTGAAAAATGTCCATAGTCTCTGATTTTTTTGTAATGGAAGGTGTTAATTCCCCCGAAGTCATAAGAAGATCGGTGTGCAGTTAACCGTTGGTCCTTTATGGTTGATGATATTCTTCCGGGCCTTGATGTCCTGTGGTCTGCAATATTGAAAAACGATGTTTCATTTTTTTGAACAACTGAAGGAATTGAAAGTGCGTCTTTCAATCCCTTCTCCTCCAACCCTCTCCAACTTAACACATATCTGTCATCTTGTAATAACTAACTAATAATTTCCAAACTTTTCCTTTTATATTAATTTTAAGGATTCAATTGACATTAGGTCATCGATGTGATGGTCCTTTCGCTGAGGTCTGATTCCATTGTTTTTCTCTCCTATCTGACCGTTGCTTATACATTTAAATGCCCAAGGCTAGTTTACATTTAACTAATTAAAACAATCATTTCCATTTTCTGATTACTTAATGTGTTTTCCAAAATTAAAGATATATTTTTATCTCTAAATCTTTTTAAGTTTTTGCTTTTAAAATATTTTTTCTATTTTTAATAAAGTTTTAGTTTAATAATTTTTTTCATCTGTGCGATTTTATATATATATGAGTTTAGTATAGAATTTTAATTTTCAATTTTTAATTCTTAAAAAGGAAGTTTTATTTGCGAACTTTTATTCTTTTTATGTTTACTAATAAAAAAAAACAATGTAACGTCGTCTGTGCTCGTTACAATATATATATATATTTGTAAGGAAATCAAGTCATATTTCATGTGACTTAATTTAATAAGCTTGTATTTAGAAATATAATGAGTGTGCTAATAGCTCGAAACAAGCTTTTTTTCAATAAATGCTGTAAGAGAAAGCATTTAAATCTCCATCTAGAATGATCCTTATCCCCAAACTGGTTTCAAGCTGATAGCTCTCGTCAGTGAGCTTCTAGAACATTCAGACACTAGATTTAAAATACAAACTCAAGCTTGGCATTTATCGAATACTTAACTTTCAATTTAAAAATCTGAAATTTTTAGACATCTAATTAAATTAGATAGCTGAATTTGAAGACATATAGATATCTGAAAATTTCAGATTTTCTACTTAATAGTTAAGTATTCAATCAACGTAAGCATGACTTTATATTTTACATTTAGTGTTTGATGTTTTAATGCCTCCCTGATAAGAGCCATCAGGTCAGAAACAGTTTGAGGATAGAGATAATTCTAGATAAAGATGTAAATGCTTTCTCTTGTTGCATTTATCAAAATAAAATCTTGTTTACAGCTATTAGCATGCTCATTATATTTACACACATATATATTTGAATAATCAGTGATTCCTATAGCATTGGTCTATAGCAGGGCATTACCAAATGTTATTGTATTTAACCATTTTCAAAAAGGACTTTTTCATTTCATCAACAAGAAATTGGAATCAGAATTGGAAATAAAACAATTCTCCAATCTTCAAGAATTGATGTAGCATCATAAAAATCCATTATGGTTGATTCGGTATATAAAATATATAGTAAAAAAGTCAATGCTGGGTTATAATAAATTTTAACAACTAAAGAGGCCAAGAGTTCATATCACAAGCCAATAGGTTGTTGGACATATTCAATATGTAATAAAGAGAGTTATACATGTGTTAGATATTTACATACATATTGCAATTTCACCTTGGTACAGTCTGATACAGATAGGTAAGTTCTAATAACTTTAATCAACATGTAAATCATTATACAACTAATAAAATATAACATTAGGGATATAAATCTATTTCATAGAACATGCACCTCTGAATATGTAATTGGGATACATTACAGTCAAATTCTAATTAATCATTTTTTTAAAAAATAAACTACAAATATACTTATGTTTTATACTAAAAAGAGTGGACATATTTACAGTTTATTTTAGAAAAAAATGATTTGTTAGAATTCGGCTGTAATGTACCCTAGTTTTGTTTTCAGACATGCATGTTCTGTTAAATAGATTTAGATAGGTAAATGTAAGCTTTCATACAATGATGTAATTCATTATCAGACAGTGAAAGAGCATAAACTACTGCATAAATATCTCAATGCACAGTCAAATACAAAACTATATATAGTTCATTAATTGGATAATAGATTAAATATCATAGAAAAGTGTCTCAGCTTTTAATTATTTTTGTCATGATTCTCATAGATTGCATAATGTTAGATTTTGAGGTCAGTTTCACTGTATGGAAGTGCTAATTTATGTTCACCAGAAGGTCACTGAATTTATAATTAGTTATGATGGAGAGTTTTCTGTGTACAACTCTTTTATTGGTATCCTCATGTGTGGCGCCCTCTGTTTTCCAATTAATTTGTGGTTTACATTAGCAATAAAATGATGATTCCAAGAGCAGTAGATATAATTTTGTAGCTGTGTGGTTGCATTTTTCCAGTGGCAACTTTGAAATTAATTTTCAGTAAAATAGTTTACAGCCTACTCATCATTTTTCAACCTCTCAGAGAAAAATTCAAATGCTTTTCTTGTTTAAATTCTACAACTTTCATTTATTGAGAAATGGAATTGGATGCAACCTACTTCCATGCTTCATGTAACCAATATTTGTAAGTCATTAAATGATTGTACATGTTCTAGAACACCATTATGGTTTTTAAGGATATTTTATGCATGTTGCAAAACATCATTATGACTCCATATCACATTTTATTCATTTTCCAGAAACACCATTATAATTCTACATCACAATGTGTATTCCCAAAAAATCAATATAATTTTATGTCATACTTATGCATGATTGTTTTGATAATGTAATCATTTACTCATGCACTGTTATATATGTTTTAGGTTTCATCTTATTTGCAGTAAGAAATGTGTGCATGGGTCTACTTACATATAAAATGCATAACAACAATAAATATACCTCTGCAAAGCAAATACTTTTTGAGAATCTTTTTTAAAAAGAAATGATAAAATACACAGTACACACACACACATACACCATATACTTTTATATAATTGTAAAATTAAAACGATAATATTGCCATCTAGGAATAAAAATTTTAACATATATACTAAAATCTTATACGTCAAACTAAAATTCCTGCTTCTATTATATATGATTAATTTATTCCCAGTTTTTCACTCAGAAGCAATTACTCAGTGAATACATTTACCTATTGATAAAACAATCTGATGGAAATACATCATTTAATCACCAGTAATAAGAATTAAACCAATAAATATTGATAGTTATTATGCACTTTCTCCAGACAGCATTATGCCTACACACACACACACACACATGTATAATTTTTAGTAGTTCTTATCATTGAAATACGTGGAAATATCTGTTCTATCTTATGTTAGAAAAATCGCAGTCAATTGATGTAGATATTGACCAATGAAAATACTAAACTGTAAACATTTTTTGACTGATTTTTCAAAATAGAATTGATAATTCCACTTTCTTAAAAATATTTCATTATATATATACACCCAGCATTATTTTTTAACATTATAATTTCTGGTCTTGACCTATGAACAAAATACTGCTAATTAAGATTTCCGCAACAACCAAACTAAGAAAGGATGCTGAAATATTTTTAATACTGATTGGTTCATTAGTCAAGGCCAGAAATTATATATATATATATAATATTTATAAATACAGTAATGCTGCAATTATAAAATATTTGATTTAAAATTCTTCGTTTGCATCAATTTGATGATGAATTAGAAATGGATTTTTCAATGCAAGTTAGAACTAGGTTATATACAAACAAGGTAATGTTTACATTTGGATTGAATAAATTCAAATTTATATAAAAAACTTATTGATGTGATGCACTGTGGCTTCTCCTTTTTCAAAGACAGGAATTTCTCAGTCACTATGCCCAAAGAAACCTGTTAGCCACCATAATATCCCTTTCCATTCCCCACCTTAAGTTTTCCCCATATTCTTCAATATTCTACTCCATCCCATTTCCACAACATAATCTTTGTCAACTCTATGGCTTTTATATCTAAATTCACCTTATCTGTTTCCAAACACAGCATAAAAACAAAGAACCCACTTTTTGTATAATCACTTTGTTTATATTTTTTCTCCCACAACTTTATTATTTGTACCCTTTCTGCTTGCAGGCATGTACATTTAATTAATAGATGCCTAATATTTTCTATGCCTTCCTTATACAACTTGGAGACTAAATGACTCATATTTTTTCCATTTAGGTGTATATTCATTGGTTGCTAAAGATCCTGTTTGAACCTTAAATAGTAAACTACTTTCATATTATTGCTTATAACAGTTCTTTCATATACACTTCAATGCAAACCAATTTTCTTAAAAACTTCTTTATTTTCCTTACAGTTTCGACTGTCTAGCAGTCTTCATCAGAATACCTCTATACTTCTTCTCTGCTTTAATTAAAAAAAAACTGTAAGGAAAATAAAAAAGTTTTTAAGAAAATTTGTTTGCATTGAAGTGTAGATGAAAGAACTGTTCTAAGAAATATATATATGAATATATGAAGAAATGCAAAGAAAGTGAAAGAGAAGAATAAGAGAATAAATTACTTTCCTTGCTATTATCATAAATTAACTCACATCCATTATTTTGTTTACTTCTATATATCTTAACTCATTTTAGATTTATTAATCCAGCAATGCCCTCTAAGAATAAATATAAACTCTGAACTTCAAACAGCAAGAATCAAAACTCATAAGAATATTCAAAGAATATCCTTCTGAATCATATGCTAATATGATATTATATATTGAAAGAAAAAGTTATTCAAACATATTGCTAATAAATAAACATATTTAACTTATGTATATAAAGAAAGACTGCAGCATTAGTCATTATATCTTCCAACACAAAAATATAAAAAATAATCCCAAAGCATATTGCCAGCTGAAAATTTAAATGCAAAATGTTCAAATCACCCTCTGAAACAGTAAGTTTTTCTAGCAACACCCTCTGTGAATAAACATAAAATCTGAACTTCAAGCAACATGTCTCTAATGGATACTTGCAGGATATCCTCATGAATCATATGTTGATATGATGTTATATATTATATACTAAGTTAAACATGTTTGTTTATTCATTACTAATTTAATTTCATGTTTTTTTGTTTGAATAAGTCTGTATTTCAATATATAACACCATATCAGCAACCAATTCAAAACGTATCATTTTAAGATATTTTGTTTGAAGTTCAGACTTTATATTTATTCATAGGGGACATTTCTGGAAAACATAATATTTGGGAAAGTGATTTAAACATTTTCTATTTGAATTTTCAGTTAGTAATAGACACTGAAATTATTTTCATATATATAACAGCTAATGCAAATAATCATTTTGCATTGACTGAATATATATATATATGTGTGTATATAAATATTAATAATGGTCATTGGAATTCTTAACTTTATTTTATAGGTAAATTTTAGCGATGATGTAATCAAGCAATGTACCAAATTAGAAACTAATATTTCTGAGATCATGCAATTATAGAACTTGTTAAATCCAACTTTTAGACCAAAAATAATTTATATGTAAAATATGTCAAAAACTCCAATCAAATTAATAATAAAACTTTCAATATATACCTTCAACCATACATACACGCACAATCTTCTTTATTTATGGCTGCTTTGAAATGGAGCAGTATGTATGTTCGTGAAAATATGCTTATCACTTCTTTTATATATTCATTTACAAAAACAGGGTGTATATTAACAGTTACAGAAAATTCAGATAAAGAAAAACTTCAATAATCTTTTTATCTTTTGTCTTGATTTGATGTCCAGAAGCAAAGTTTGGATAATTATTAGGATATATTTCCGCCCTAGTTAAATATAAAAAAAAATGGAGAAAAAACTCTAACTTTCTGCTTCAAGTATTAAATGAACACCAAGGGCATTGTTTGAAGTACTAATTATGTCTGGCTTTTTAAACTTTTGACATTGTTGAAACAAAATCTGTTGAGGAAAAAGATAAATTAATAAATAAAGAATACACCTTTAATCTCAACTTTTCTCTCTTCACATATATATATAACAGGTAATGAATTGTTTTATTTATCATTCGGCTAGCTCTAAATGATTTATTTATTCATGTTATAGACATAGCAAATTATATATATATGTGTGTGCATATACACACTACATAAATAATAATATACAGTAGCAAGCTATATATACAGTAACGCCTCCTATTGCAAGCCTTGGTAATCAATGGATGCTTGTGTAAGTATAGATCATGTGATATTTTGTTGCTTCTATATCACTCCTGCCTATGGATGATGGTGACTGTGGTGTTTAATGAACCAAGGACACCAAAATGTAAAGATCCTGAACTGGATTCAGAACTCTATGACTTATACAAACAAATGAGTCTGAGTTGAAGACCTTAAGGTGTTTTCATCTTGAGTTCCTAACTTATATTTAACTAAATAGGTAGAAAGTGACTGCTGGAGGGGGATCCTTAGATTTAGACGCAATGTTTTCAGATCTAAAGTTTCTCAATGATAAAAGCCACAAGCTAGAGACTAGTCTGGGTATATTGGATGAATAGGCACTAAATGAAGATTTTATGCACAACCCTTCCTGCATCCATTGCTTACTAAGGCTTCCACTGGGTGACTCTACTGTATGAAGAGTTTGCTACTGTTAATAACACTTTGTGTAAGCATAAAAAATGATGATCATGTGATGTTTTGTTGGTTTTAAATAATAATTTAAAGATCATGTCATTAATAGGAAAGATTAATTATATTATGCGCATACTCATTCAAGTAACTTTTTATCTTCTGTGAATAAAACTTTTACTTCTATACCTCAGTATGCCCCCCCCCCCACAAGGCAGTATATAAAAGAGAGATATTTATCAAAGTTAGAAAAACATACATTAGAATATTATTTTATTGATTAAACTAATTGGTCATTAAATATGATTGTTTCACTCAAAGTAGTAGTAGTAATGGTGATAATAATAATAATAATAATAATAATAATAATAATAATGATGATGATGATGATGATGATGATGATGTTCAGACATTTATAAAGAAAAGGTAGATTTATGTTGCTTTAAAAATTGGCTTTATTCATGCTTTGGATACACCTACCTTTTCTTTATAAATGTCTGAACATTTATGTGTATGAGATTACAATTGCAAAGAAAATAGTTAATATATTAAATGAATTACATCATCATCATCATCATTATCATAATAATAATAATAATAATCACATTCATATCGGCTTTTTCAAACCAAATTGTGCAAACGCTTTTTGCGAGTGTTAAATAATAAATGAATACCCTCTGACCCATACAAGATATAGAATTTATGCAGAAATAAAAGGAATCCTCTTATTACTACGACCCAAATATTTATATATGAGCAAATCTGAAGTACTGGCACAGAAGGTGTGACTATAGAACAGTCACTTTGAATTACTATATATAACTTATGAATGAATGACGCTGATGAAATTTACTAGAATTTACTGAATGTCATTCCAACTGAAATTAATCATATATATAAATCAGCATTTATTTTTTATAGCGTCTGTATACAATTGTAATCACATTCATATCGGCTTTTTCAAACCAAATTGTGCAAACGCTTTTTGCGAGTGTTAAATAATAAATGAATACCCTCTGACCCATACAAGATATAGAATTTATGCAGCAATAAAAGGAATATAATAATAATAATAATAATAATAATAATAATAATAATAATAATAATAATAATAATAATAATAATAATAATAATAATAATAATAATAATAATAATAATAATAATAATAATAATAATAATAATAATAATAATAATAATAATAATAATAACAACAACAAAAACAACAACAACACTAATAATAATTTATTGTCTTATTATGAGTCTCATGATGCAATAAAAATCGAATTTAGATGAATGAATGTGAAAAAATATCAATAATTATGGAATTTTACTTTCAGGTAATCAATTCATAATCAGTCCAGTTACCCATTCAATATTGGTCAGGAAATTTGTATCTAACTAAATGTAGATAAAGAGCAAAACTGGAGTGGAAAACTTCAGGAAAGGCTATTGACAAGCCTCAAGAATACTACCTACCTTATGAGTTTTCTATGAGGAGTGATTGTAGAATCTTTGCTCTGAAGTGAAATATTTAAATACAGTTTTACGTTATCTATGGTAAATGTAAAAAGCATATTAAAAATAAGTGCTGCATGCAATAAGTTGAGATGTAATTTTTTATAATTTGATATTCATTTAAGTAGTAGTGGATTAATTTGTTGAATTTGGAGACAATTTTATATTAAGTTTCATTACATATAGGAATTGATAGGATTAAAATGATTGTTAGCTGGAATTTAAACCAGATTTACATCATATTGAGTGGTCAGTTTAAGACTTTAATGAAAAACACTAATTCTTTAATCAAAAGAGGTTAATCTTTTTAACTTAATAAATTGTAATGAAGCATGTTATTTTATCAGGATGATGAGAAAAAAATGTTATTAGGTCATAATAGTCACTGTTTCATTAGAGATAAAAGAATCTCAAAAAATAATTTATATAGGATAAAATAATCTTCAATATTTCTCTACAGAGGGATGTAAAAGATATAACATTCACTAGGTTGTTCAAATGCTAAAAGGTGATGATTGGCCTTTTTTTTTTGGTTTTACAGCTTATTTGAGAATAACTAGATACCCATTTTCTGACCAACATTTGAATTGTGAGTCAGGGAAGCTACAGGCTGACAAAATACAAAACACCAAGTTTGCTTACAAATTTATAGATAATTTTTCCTACCTGGATTAGAACCACAGCCATGGGCATAGCAAGCTAACATCAGTACACTACATAAACTACATTGACAGATAATATGCTGGTTATCCATTTTAGTTTTTATAAATTATTTCATTAATGACTTTAAGTTAAACTTTATTATTTTATATTCACATAGGAAAGTATTACAAAGAATTGGTGAACATATTAAGTCAGAAATAAATTAATATCTGGTATAAAGCACACCATGTAAGATATAATTTAAGTTTAAAAAAATCTGCCACTTATTACAGGGTGCTTTCTTAGCACTAGAATATTCTGCTGGTAAGTACTGCAGCTCTGTTTGGAGGAAATATTTAGTTGTACACTCAAGTCTATTCTTTCACATGTTCTCTGCCATATATTAAAAAAGAAAGTGATTCACAGAAAATGCATAAAATGGTGTAAAAAACAGATTGAATTTGTCATGGTCTCAAAATATAGGTTTACCACCTAAGACTTTTCAAATCAAGAATCCCATATTTAGATGTCCAATCAAGAATGTACAATCAAAGAATTATGGCATAAAAAATGGAATTCTTATGATGTTTCTAACACATTTCTTTACCCAGATTCAGTAATAAAAATAATTGGATATAACTTTCCTAAACACAACTGGTATTTCATCAATAGATTGAGGACAGACCATGTGCATCTGCTTCATAAATAGAATTTATCAACTACTGATATGTCAAAATGTGGACAAACACACACATAAACCCCATAATTAATGACTGTTAAACCTATGGGTACAGTAGCAATTGAAGAACTTAATAAAGACACTGGCGGATCTATTTCCTGATTGAAATCTCTACAAGTTCTTTATAATATTTTGTTTTTAGTCAAACTGTCAAAGAAATCTAAAAGCTAAATAAATAAATCATTGAACTGCATTATCTCCAATTTGGGATCCCAAATTTTTAATAGTAAAATGTAGAAATTGATCTGGAAATGGGATTTACATGCATCTGGTAATCACTGATTAGTCAAACTTATGATAGATAGCGCTAAAGTGGAGAGTCATTTTTGTTTATTTAGAGGCTATTATATAATAAATGATTCTTTATTATGTTTGTAATTATTAATAAACAACTAATACAACTGTAATACCATCATTGGCACAATATGATTATTCTGTTTTGGTTATGTTTATCTTTCTTTTTTTCAATGCTGACAGTGATAACTTCTTATATGTAAATTTGAAATAAAAAACATTTCTTTTAACATTTTATTATGCAATTCCCTTTATTAAAGATTTCATTAGATAAAGAGGGTTTCACTTTTTTTATAATATTGTATTTTATTATTTCCTAGACACTTCTAACTTTAATATTGAGCTAATATTGTCATTAATAAATTAGGGTTTATGAATTATTCCAAATGGTCACCATTTTCTCTCTCTCTTTAGTGAATTATTAAACATTTGGAGTTATCATTAGATATCATTTATATTGATTGCTGTTAAAACCTTTCTTACTAACTTGATTGATTCTTCACCATTAGTTCTGATTCATTTCTATGATCATGATCTTTTTAATTCATCACTTTTCCATTTCTTAAACTTCATAAGATCACTCTTTCCTATGTTTACACAAGCTATTATTAGCAATAGAAAACTCTCATACAGTAGTGCCAATTAGGGCAACCCTTAGTAATCAATGAATGCAGGAAGAGTTGTGCATAAAATTCCCATCTAGGACCTACACATCCAATATCCCCAGACTGGTTTCTAGCTTGTGGCTTTTATCAGTGAGGCAAATGAGCTTGGATTGAAAACATTAATGTGTTTTCATCTAGAGCTCCTAGCTTTATAGTTAACTAAATAGGTAAAAGGTGACTATTGGAGAGTTGCATTATATCCTTAGATCTAGGTGCAGTCCTCTCAGATCCAAAGCTCCTCACTGATGAAAGTCACAATCAAGAAACTATTCTGGGGATATTTGATGAGTATGCACTAGAGTGGGGTTTTATCTACAAATCTTTCTTCAACCATTGATTACTAAGGTTTGCACTGGGTTACACTACTTTATGGAGAGTTTTCCATTTCTTCTTATGTATCTGAAGTTGTTATCATGCTAATTTTTAACCATTATCACTACTGTTACATAAGTTTGTCTTTAAATTTAACCAGTTTCTCTGATCCATAGAATTTTTCTCTATATAATTTCAGAAACTTCTTTATTTCATTTAACTATATCACAAATGGATTTTTGGCATCCAGTTTACTACTTTAAATTGTCCATCTATTACATTTTTTACAGATACATTCAGCTTAACTCCTTTTTAATTGTTTCTTTGATTAAAGATATGTGTTATATATACAGTGTATTCCAATAAAAATGACTGATGATTGATTTTCTCTGTAAATTTCTTGAAGCATTACCTTAGCATGTATTACATCATAATAATGTGTTTTACATCTGAATCTGCAATAGTATAATATATTAACATTAAATTTTGTTTTAAAGTTGTGCAAAACTGTTACTGAAACATTTAAAACATTTTCCCATATGGGTTACAGTGAAGACATGAGTCACCCTAACATTTTCTAGTGTTTACAAGGTTTTGTGATGGCAAAATGATCCATAAAGGTATAAAACACATGGTCACATTTAGTCTCATAATGTGAAATCCTGGTGAATACTCAACTTTATTGCTACATAATCATACAAAAGGCAGCTTGGTGATAGATCCAATAACATTTTCACTGTGACATACTGTGTATAGACATGTTTGTAAACAATTAATAAAACGTCACATAAATATTAATATTGTTAATTTTAACTTACACCCTAAATATTTTCCGCCAATTTTCAAATGATAATGTTTGACAAAAATATCAAACAATGTGCAAACTTGACACTCCATCAAAAGATAATTCAATCTCTATTTAAACATAATCATAACGGTCAATCGTTATTAAATTTTCATCTAAGATTAGGATAATTTAACTAAAGTCTTCTTTATTTCAGCTTAATAATAATAGACGGAACAGAGCATTATCCATTCATTAAATATATATATATCTGAAAAAAGCACACCATGATTTGTCCCCTCTTTTTATAACATGCTTCAGATTTACGTAATGCATTTAATAAACTATTTTTCAGAAGAAACATTTCATTATAATAATCACTTTCACTTCCTTGTTTTCTAATAGTTTGCTGTTTAATTTTTTTGTCTCATGTAAAAACTATCAAATAATCATAACTTGCTCTTGGGCGTAATCCTATCAATCTCTTCTCTTTGCAGGAATCTTTATGAATTAGGTGTGTGCATCTTCAATGTTTATTTTTCAATCTCAGGTTTAGTTTCAATTTTTCCTTGCTTCCTCAGCATAATCTCTCCACACTTCACTGTATAGCCTGAAGCTTCTGAATTGTACTTCTGTTAAGTGTCCAAATTTCACATTCATAAATTATTACTGATAAAATACATGTATTAAAATAACTTTTTCAAACATACCGGCACATTTCTTTTTAATAATAATAGTCAGGGTATGAGCACAGACTTTCACATGACCCACCACTCTCCACACTATCTCATAACACTGATACACCTGAACACACATATGTCGAAAAGATAAATAATCACCAATATACGTATTTCATGCTAAACCAGCAATCAAGTTATTTCTGACAAAAGCATTTTTTTCAAGTTTAATGTTATGGTTATTTATATCTATTTTGCTTCCATCTGCAATCTAACTTTTTTCAATTTATTATTGGCAATTTTCATTTTATTATTTTGAAAAGCCATTAAAAATTATTGCCTTTTTATTTAAAGTTTAGTCCTATTACTTTGCCTTCATTTGCTAGCTATTGTTTCATTTTCAGAAGAGATAAAGCTTTATTAACAAAAGCTGCTCTCTTTTCTCTGCTGCAGTGATATCTACTGTAAGCTTGAGTAATCAATGGTTACCAGACGATAATCAAATTTAATCCCAATCCTAGATTGTTTTTTGGATTTTGTGTTTATTAATGAGAACTTGAAATTTAAATTAATCCTCATTAATGCAGATAAAAGCTTTTATTTTTAATAGTGTAAATAATTTGCTGAAAGAACCAGGTAGGGTTGTGTGCTCATGAGATTCCGAGTAAAGTAAAAATGTGCCTGCAGTTAGTTTAAAAACAACATATTGTTTAGACGAAAAATGGCATAGGAGTGATCAGTGGATGAAGAACTTTTTTTTTTTTTAAGAAACTTGACAAATAAAAAATAAGAAAGTCATCAGATTATTATAGTTGGATCAAAAGATAAATACAACAGACAGAAGATGAGAAGAAAAAAACGAAGGATAAAAGACAAGGACTACAAAGTTAGAATAATTATTTATGTTGTCATTATATTATATAAATACATACACATTTTTGTCTTGGTTAACTTTCAACCCTTTTTTTTCCCTATTAACCCACCCATTCTAAATATTATATTTATTTTTGCTTTAGAATAAGATGTATACAATATTATATTTATTTACTTTTTTTGAATATGCATTATCTAATTTCTAATTGAGGAATTAGGTATATGAATGATTATTATTATGTATGTATACATTTCAACCTTGATGCACATCTGACGTAATAACATATACAGTAATTTTTTTTGTATGTGCATATATCTATTTTATAAAAAAGAAAAAAACCAGTGCACTATTAGCAGAACAGACATATATCACAAAGCCATGTGTAATAATTAGTAATGAAAACAAGGCTGAAGAAAAACCTGAAACTTCAAAAGAACAAGTAGATTAAGTAACACTATTGATGACATTAAATCGAAAAATGGCTAAAGATAATAAACACCAAATCAAAGAAATATATAATAAAATGGCTGATGATAATAAAAGCCAAATCAAAGAAATGTGTGAAAAAGTGATTGAAGATAATAAAAACTTTGTGGAAAAAATGGTAAAACAATATAAAAGATCATAAAAAAATAAATAAAAGAGTTTATCAAGGAAATGAAAGAGAGTACTGTAACAAAAGAAAAAGCTAAAAATGATGCAATGTAGATATCACAAGAAGTAAAAGATAGAACTGACTTGCATAAAACAAGTGAAACTACAGATAAATACCAAATTGCATTAATTAATGAGAGTGATGAAACTTTGAGATGTAATTTAAAAGAAAAGAGTACATAATAATTAGTGATGAAGGTAAAATAAATAAGCATGGCTCAGACAATGTCAGCATAGATAATAATGCTGAAATGAGTATAGCAGAACATTAAAATCTTGGTTGATGATAAAAATGATAGTGATGTTTATGTTATCTCTGAATATTTTATTGAAAAAAAACTGATGCAGAACCTCATAAATGGGAAATTGATGAAAAAAAGTGCTGATGTCAAAGAATGGAAAAAAGAAACACTTCATAAGAGAAAATAGTAATCTAGGAGTTGTAACTGATTATGGAAATGGCAGCAACATTATAGAAATGATAAGTGAATTTTGCTATATGAAAAAGATAAAATAGTCAAACACTAATATTATCCAAGAAAAGAAGGTAAACATAAATGTGTTTGTCACTGCTGATTACATGAATGAAGACAAAAATACAGGCACAGAAAAGGAAACAATGAAGACAAAAATACAGGTACAGAAAAGGAAATATTGAAGCCAAACAAAATAAAAAAGATTCTTTACAGAGTGAAAAAAGCAAGAGATTTCTAGGTCACCCTGAAATAACTTCTACACTAGTGAATAAATAGCTCATTCGAAAGAGATAAAGATTAAATTTTTATAATAATTCTATTCTCTGATGACCCTGAATCTGTTAAAAAAGAGTAAATGATATCAGGAATACAAATTACAAAATTATAAATACAAAATTATTTATAAATTTTGTTTTCTATAGAAAACATGTAATATGTTTGTCATATAGCTTTTAAATTGTAAATTTATTTAAATTTTTGCTTATGTTTAGAGTAACCTTGAAATCAATATAGTAACAACTTACAGCTTAATCTTTTATCTTTTTTGCTTAATTTAAAAATATCGAAAGCACTGTTAAAATATTCAAGCACTGGTTTGTATTCCTTTACTACTTTGAATTTCAACTAGCATTATGCAATCATTTGATTGGTTAATATTTGTGTATATTTTGTTATCAATAAAGGTTTTAATATATAAAAAAGTATTTTAAATGAAGAGGTGAAACCTGCAATTAAATATATGGAAAATAAAAATGGTCAGGAAACAATGGGATTATAATTTACAACTTAAAAGAAGCTGGTAAAGAAATAAAAAACTTGATAATACTGTATTTTAAATGTTTATATGATAAGAAAGACTAGATGGCTGGAAGAATGTAGTAGTGCTACTAATATTTAAAAGAATTTGGAATAAGATATTAGAAGTTACAGACCAAACTTCTCTTCTATTACTTCTATATGGGATATTTTAAGTAAGATCATTACAACTCATCTACAGAAGATTTAGAACTAAAGCAATCAAGGAACAAGATGGGTTTAATAGGGACTAAAACATAAATCACAATAATTATTAAAAAAATTATAGAGAGGATCAATTAGTATGAATTATAGATTATAAAAAGGCTTCATAACAGGTCTGGAATATTAGGACAAAAATACAAGACACTATCAAATTCTTTAAAATGTTTATCTAATACAACAAAAAGACTAATAGTGATAAGAATGCATGAAAAAATAATTTCATTTCTTCAAAGCTTTTTATAGAAGTTTTACAGAAGATATTTTGTAGAAAAAATAAATGACAGATTACTAAGACATTAAGTTTTGCAAATGATATAATTGTTTTTGCAAATAATACTTCAAAACATCAGAATATGTATAGTTATCAGATACAAGTAAGCAAGTAGAACTAAAGATAAATACTATAAAAACTAAAGTAGTGTTTCATGGATTTTCTCAGAAGATAATAGAGATTGATTATTATGAATTAGAAGTTAATCTTAGTACAGATGAAACATAATGAATGAAATTCACAGATAAAATTAAATTGTGACAAAGTGCTTTTGCGAAAAATAATCTAATATTAAAAGAAATTCTATTTCTGTATTTTAAAAAAATAATATTTAAAAAATCATGTGGATATCTAAGAGAAAAGCAATTCTGACATCTCAGATCATGATTAAGTGTGAAGAGATAAATATTGGTAATAATAAGTGGTTGAAAGTGAATTGCATAAATGAGAAACCAAACAGCTACCACTGACATCTTTGAGTCCGAAATGGAATTGGATTGGACATACGTCTAAAAAAATATGATAATAGATGAGTAAATAGAGTCTTAAACTGGATCTCAAGCCATTGTAAAAGGGTTAAAAAGATCCATATGTGAGATAAATAAATGAGATGCAGTTTGGTGGAGTGATGTGGAGAAGAGCAGTTATAGAATTTTAAAAAAATGATTCTATCTTAGAAAGTCATTCATTCTGTCATATATGGGTAATTGTTAAAAATAATAATGATAATGTTTTATTATGGACAATTTTATTTAAAGATAATATCTTAAATCAATAAATGTTTAAATTTGTTGTAAGTTTTCATGTTAAAATTTATTTACATTAAAATAAAATAATTTAAGTTGAAAATTAAATTATTATGCGATATGTTATTATTATAATTTTTTTTTAAATCAAACTTTCTGTACCGGGTGGTACTTTTTTTATTTTATAAATAATGATATAAGCAGACTATTTTTTCTCTCTTTCATATTTTGGTTAATGAACTTTATCAAAATTTTACATCTTTTAAAAAGTAGATAGACGGTGGGTGTAAATTTAAAAGGATGGTGTTTTTTTTTATCAGCAATAAAATCTGTTCTATTTTTAATAATCTGTTTCTGTAAGTTTATGATTAAGAAAATGATTCTTATCAGTGATTTAAAATGTATTCTGATAATACATTAAAGGAATACATATCAGAACTTTTAATTTCTACTTTCTGAAAATAATTTTTTTTTAAAATATATATAATATAAGCTTTGTGAATTTGTAAATTTTTCGGATTTGAACAATAAGTCACCTTGCATGCAAGTAGTTGGTTGCAGACTGTTGTGGGTTCGCGTCCCGGCTGATGCTATGACATATGAAGAAAAAAAAACTTTTCCTTCTATATATAAACTCCGAACTTTGCCAAAAACTTCTTTATTCACATCAGAAATGCCCACATATGCCCATATATAAAATATATATTAAATAAAAATCTTGATTTTACACAAAGCTAGATAGTTCACAGATAAACAATATCCCAAGGTTATCAATATCAGGAACTTTCAATCTGTTGTCATAACAACTCCCCTTTTTATTTATAAAGTTTACCTTGACAACAAATTAAAGATTCCTGATATTGTTAAGCTTTGGCTATTATCATGTGATATATATATACACACACATGACCAAAACGTAATAAACTGTTAGAATTTACAAGACATTGTCAAGGCAACCTCAATAGATAAAAGATGGTTTATATCTGTAGAGATTATCTTGTAATTCAAACCTAACTTGAAAACTTTGCTTGCGAAAATATACTTGTAAATAATATGGGCACAATTGCACCTGACTGCAACGCTACTTTATACTTAAAACAAAATAAAATTATACTATTCTGAAAGCACTTTCAAGAGACATGCTCTCATCTTCATAGCTCTAAGTGAATTAATTATATGCAATTATGCATATATTAAAGCACAGTCAGATCCATCATGTTATTCAATTTTTGCAATTCATCAAAAAATAACAGGACACCAGTGTCAACCTCAAGATGTCAGCCTGGTATGCAAAGAAAGGCATGATGTAAAAAGAAAAATGAAGGAGGCCTGCTTCATAGAGATGGATTGCAACACCATCAACTGCAAGGACACATGCTTCATGATCCCAAGAAAATGGAGCAATTAACCTTGAACTTTGCATAACTGCATATAATTAATTCACTTAGAGCTATGAAGATGAGAGCACATCTCTTAAAAGTGCTTGCAGAATAGTATTATTTTATTTTGTTTTAAGTATAAAGTAGCTTTGCGTTCAGGTGCATTTAGCGCCTATATTATTTTACAAGAGATTATCTTGATGCAAGATTGTCCATTTTATTGATTTATTAAACTTTGATTGTTATCATGCTACATTTGGACACCAGATAACAACTGCAAATTTGGATTAATACACAATAAATCTTACAAATAACTAGTATAAAATGTAAAAGTAATTTCAGTTATTTTCGTAATCATTTACAAATGGAAATCGTTTAAATTTGATTATGAAAATAATTCTACATTTTATAAAAGTTATTTGTAAGATTTACTATCACCATTCATGCTTTATTGTTTTGTTATTATTACAAGAATTAGTCCATAACTGATATTTTAAAAAAATGCCACAAACAATTAATATGTTAAACTCTAAGTCCATTTGACATGTGTAAAATTATTTTCAAATAATTTTAAACATTCCCAAATGAACTTTCAGTAGTTTTGTATGACAATGATGTCTAATATTAAATGATATTATACCACTTACTTACTAGTATTTAATTAGAAACGATTAGAATGTTGGTTGAAGGTATGATTTAAACTGTAAATAAACCATGCTTCTTTTATCTTTTATTTCTATTATCACTTTTTTTTTTACACATGGTACCAAAATTATAAGAATTAATAATATAGTCTGGATCATGAGTTAGATTATTAATCTTGATGATGTCACATGTAAACATGTATCAGCTACTGTTTGTTAACTCCAAGTTTAAAATCAATAAACATTATATCTTTTCTTCTTAGTTGCCTAAAAATTCTTTATTGAAATATCAACTGAATTTACTTAAAGGCAGCATGAAGCTATATGTGAATAATTTTTATATAGATAATTATAATCATGACAGAGACAATTAAATTGTATCCTTTATTTCCAGGAGGCAGTAAAGTCACCAACCAAGGCAGTGATTCCCCTGATTGCAAAGGTACTATTTGATGATGATCTTTATTTGTGTACCTACAACTGCATTATTACTTTTAATTGAATGAATATTGCATGAATTGGAAGAATTGTTTATATTAAATGGGACATTGTTGCTCATATAGCTTTCCATTTATGTGTGTTTGTGCATGAACAGTCCAATTTAGTTCATAGCATTACGTGGTAGGCAAAATGATACTATAACCAAGTAATAAAGCAAATTTCTACAGAACAAGAAACATTCTATCAAAATATTCACTTCTTATATAGCCAATGTTAAACATTATTATATCTTTAAGCCTTCTACACCCATTTAATGTGATCAATTTTGGATGGTTAGTGAGTGGTCTTCACATTGTGAGACTTTAACTTAATTTTAAATGACAAAGTTTTTAAAGCTTTCCTCAAGCATCAAAAGTGATCAGCCTGGATGATGACTAGCTTGGATCTGGCTGATGATCAAATGTATGATTTTTACTAAGAGGAATGCTCTTTTAAAATTGGTTTTAATACTAGTCTTATCTGATTATTTTAGTTTATGTAGTAATAAATGGCACCCAAAAACTAATTTAAATCATAATAACAGTACATTTTAAGTAATCATTTCAAATAATAAAAATATATAGTTAATTGCATTGGAGGCTATGTGATATTTCAGCAGACTAATGTCAAATTGAGTATTTAATATTTCTATTTGCTTATTCGGAGAACGGGTGCTTTTGAATTATTACTCAGTTAAGAATCATCCTGAATTTTTATCTCAGCGTTATGCCTATCTACTATTTAACTATCCACCCACTATACAAGTTTCACAATAAATAAATAATAACTATAATAATAGAAAATCATATCGATATGACTAAAAACTGATAATAACGATAGACATTTATACTAATATTGTGTTGAGCCTTCTTAAATTACGTCTATATTATCTTTTTACAATTTGCATTTAAATCTATCCGATCAGAAGATATGTTTTCAGTTAATAGTTAAAATAAATTACAGCGCAGAATACTTCTGATTGAAATCAATCCAGTGAATGGTATATAATAAAAATATAATTTAAAATACTTGTAAATTTTAAAAGTCTATCAAATATACATGACTGGAAAAGTGAACATTTACCCGTGATCTTCTGCTTACACTTCTTCTAAGTCTGGCTTTAAACTCCGTCATCACGCTGCAGGCAAAACAGCAAGCAAAAACCGTTGTCAAGATTCCAAACACGCATCCCACGATGATGAAAGTCTTAGCAGTTTCGTCCAGCATTTCATCACCTGAAAAGTAATATGATAATAATATATAGTTATATATCCCTTTACAAAATTATATGTAATATCTTGAAATTAGTGTTGATGCTATATTATTTATTAAATAACATGAAATAAGTATTAGGTTCTCTTATGACACCTTAAGTACAAAATTGTAATATTTTATCATTTAATATAATGAAAGTAATATAGAAATATATTTAATATCTTACTATTGGTTTGTTATAAATGTTCATAAAGGTAAGTTAGTTCTTAAATAGCTTATTGAAGGGAAAAGGTCTCCCCAGATTCCAATCCATATTGATTTTTCTTAAACAAAATTTATTTTGAGTTAAAAAATTTTAAATTATTTTATAAATATATATTTTTATTATTTTAGCAATTGAAGGAAAAATAGATATAACTTTATATTTATTAAAATTATTTTTACCATCAGATTTATAAACTGGTCTTACTATAGATGTTTTTAATAATGTAGAAACTCACTACTTTCTATTTATTTTACCTCTGAGTTTAAGATCAAGAAACAGTTGCCTGATAAGATAAAATAAGTTTGTGTGTGAAAAAAAAATGTTTTCTAATAGATATATACAATCACGATAGATAAGAATAAATCATGACCTTTATTTCCAGAAGGCTGTAAAGTCACCAGCAAAGGAAGCAGTTGGTGGCTGAAGGCAGAGGGTACTAAAAATCACCTGATTGTGGACCAAGGCTGCCATTTGATGATGACTTTCTATTTAGGTACTTACAACTGCAGATTACTTTCAAGTGAAGACAAATTGCAAGAATTGGAAGAACTGTCTTATATTATATGGGACATTATTGGACTTTGTGAAGTTAGAAGAAAAGATGAAGAAACAATTGATTTAAAAAGTGGACATGTATTCTACTACAAAAGCACACATATTGGTAGTACATATGGAGTAGGATTCATTATACATAAAAAATGGAATAATAACATTGTGGAGATTGATGGTGTATTGAACAGAGTGTCAAGATTAGTTATTTAACTTAATAGCAGATACCAAGCACAGATAATACGGCTTTATGCCCCATCAAATTCTCATAGTGATAAAGCAATAGATGATTTTTATATGAATGTACAAAAGGCTTTTGATCAGACTAAACAACATTTTAAAATTGTTTTTGGAGATTTTAATGGTAGAATTAGTAAACATTTGAAAGATGATAGTGCTGTAGGTAAATTTGGTTATGGTAATAGAAATGAGAGAGGACATAGAATTGTGATATTTTCAGAAAAAAAACCTTTATATTATATTATATATTATGAATTATTTTTTGAGAAAAATGTTAAAAGAAAATGGATATGGGAATATCCAAATGAAGGTACAGCAGAATTGGATTATATTTTGACTAACAGAAAGTACATATTTCAAGATTGTAATGTTCTTAATAAATTTAACACAAAAAGTGATAATCAATTAGTAAGATGTAAGATACGTGTTAATGCAAAACTAAAGAGACAAAAATCATCAAGACAAACAATATTTATAGTTGATATTCCTAATGTTCAGAAACATGCTAATGAATTTGAATTAGAACTTACAAATCAGTTTCAAGTATTAGTAGATTTTGAAAATGATTCAGATCTGAATGCAATTAATAGGAAAATAACTGATACACTTTTAAAACTGTAACAAAGATAGGTGGTAGCAAAAAACAGCAATTGACAAATAAAATTTCCATTGAGACTAGAGAATTTATGAAAAAAAGAATGAATATGAAAATATATAAAAATGATGCATTAAGAAGGATTGAATATCTCAAATTTTGTAAAATTGTGTGAAAAAAAGTTGGTAACAATATAAGAAAATATAATTTTGAAATAGCAAGAAAATCTGTAGAAGAAAATAAAAGTCTCAAGAGGATAAAACAACATTTTGGTATTGGTAGAAAACTTATATTCGCAATAAAAAAAGATGGAACTATTACTAAAAAGAGAGATAATATCATGAAATAGGTAGAAAAATTCTATCAAAAATTATACAGTAATAAAGAACAAGTACCTCCTACATCTATTATATCTTCTGAATTGCCCAGAATTTTAAATGAAGAAGTGAGACATGCAATTAAATTTATGAAAAAGGGAAAAACTTCAGGTAATGATGGAATTATATTCAATATATTAAAAGAAGTAGGTAAAGAAATAGACATTTTTTGGCAAAGTTATATACCAAATGTCTAAATGATATATACCAGATGATTGGAAAAATACAGTATTAATATTAATATATAAAAAAGGTGATAAAGAAGATATTAGAAATAACAGAACTATCAATCTTTTATTAGTTTTATACAAAATTTTTACCAAGATAATTATAGCTCATCTACAGAAAACATTGGATTTTAACCAATCAAAAGAACAATCTGGATTTAAAAGTGGTTTTAGTACAGTATATCATGTCCATGTATTGAGAGAAGTTATAGAAGGGATCAATGAATATTAGTTGCCATTATGCTTTAGATTTATAGGTTATGAAAAGGCATTTGATTCTGTAAGCATTTCTTCAGTAATTAAACTATTGGTTAATAATGGTATAGACCCAAGATTTTGTCATATTCTGAAGAATATTTATAAAAATGTAACAGTAATAATTAGATTACATAATGATATTATGAAGATTAACATTGAGAAGGATGTAAAGACAGTGTGACTCCATGTTTTTAAAACATTTTATAACTGTGCTTCAAGAAGTGTTTTTTGGACTAAAATGGGAAGCTAGATGAGTAAAACTAAATGAAGATTATTTAAGTCATTTAGATTTTGCAGATGATGTAGTTGTTTTTGCAAATAATGCTTCAAAACTTCAGGAAATGTTGCAAGAGTTATCAGATAAAAGTAAGAAAGTAGGACTAAAGGTAAATGTTAAAAAGACTAAAATAGTGTTCAATGGATTTTCTCAAAAGATGAAAATTCAGATTGATTATGATGAGATGGAAAAAGTTAACAACTACAAATACCTGTCATATTATTACTACAGGTGGAAACAATGAAAAAAATTAATCATAAAATTAAACTTGGTTGGAGTAATTTTGATAGAAATAACTTAATATTAAAAGGAAATATGCCTATGTGTTTGAAAAGAAAGGTTGTTAATAAATGTGTTTTATCAGTTCTTACTTATGAATCTGAGACTTGAACACTTAATAGCAAAACAATACAGAGACTTCAAACTACTCAAGGAAATATGGAGAGATGCATGTTAGGAGTAATAAGAAGAGATTGAAAATGCAATACATAGATAAGAGAACAAACAGGTATTACTATCATTGTTGGAAGAATTAGAAGACTGAAGTGGAGTTGGGCAGGACATATTGCTAAAAAAGATGATAATAAATCAACAATTGAAATCCTAACCTGAGTTCCAAGAGATTGTGAAAGACCCAAAAATAAACTACATGTGAGATGGATGGATGAAATAAGAAAGTTTGCAGGAATGATATGGAGAAGAGACGCTACAGCTTGGAGAAGGAGGATTGAACTTGAAGAGACTTTCATCCTGTAGTGATTGATAATGGGGTTTAATGATGATGATAAATCATAACATCTGATAGAATGTCAATATTATTTTTTACATGTACCATTATAATTGTATCTATACCTGGACTTATATAATCTTTACATTCTTTTATTATTTTATATAATTCTTCATTTAAATGTGGCATAAATATTGAATTAGATCGAATATTATATTTTCAAAGTATTATCATGATCAGTTTGTTTTAGTTTATTAATTCTTTTTACAAATCATCATCATTATCAACCATTATCAATCCACTGCAGGATGAAGGTCTCTCCAAGTTTAATCCATCTTCTCCGATCTTTAGCTTCTCTTCTCCACATCACCCCTGCACACTTTCTTATTTCATCCATCCATCTCACATGTGGTCTCTTTCTGGGTCTTTTACAATCTCTTGGAATCCAGTTTAAAATTTCAATTGCTAGAAGAAAACTATCATTTAATAAAATATTTTTTAAAATCTTCCATCATTTATAGAACTTGATTTTCTTAATAATATTTCATTTATTCTTGTCCAAGTTTTTTTTATGTCACCTCTATTTTCAATAAAAAATTTATTATAAAACAATCTTATATCCGCCCTTGTCATAGAATTAACTTTATTTCTTAATTCGTTATATTTAAGAAATAAATCATGATTTTTGTTTAGTTTTTTTACATTCTTTTTATAAAATGTTTTTTTTCTTTTATTAATTTTAATATTTTTTTATTTATTCAATTAATATGGAACTTTTTATTACTTTTTAAATCACAATGATTTCTTGTGATTTATTGCATACATCTTTGGAAATTTCTACAAAATTCTAGCAATAATACCAGTAATTTTTTAGACTTTATTCCAGTCAGTTTCTTGTAAAAAAATTTCTAACTAATTTATTATTATATAATATCAATTTATTTTCCATTTTCTCATATTTTATTATGTTGTATTTTGTTTAAAATAGATATAAATGTAAAATAATATTCAGCTAGTTAAAATATTATTTTTCATTAGGATTACGCCTAAAATTTTTTTTGTTTATCACAATCTTTTCTCATAAAAGTCTTAGTATAAGTATGCAAATCACTCAATTTCTTCTACAATTCTCTATTCTTAGTTAACTTGTATAACCTACGATAATTATGTTTTTTACTTAACCGGAGTCCTTCCTTGGCTTTCCATTATATTTATCAAAAACTAAGATGAATTGGACTATTAAACCAATTAGTCACAAGGAAAATAGAGGAAAAAATTAATGATTTTATGCCTTTTAAACTCTATGAAATAACTAAAACCAAAATATTTAATGCAATTGTAATGGGAGTGCTAGGTTATTATGGCACATGGTTAAAATTATATAATAAATCAAACCTAAAGATTATACAGATGGCAAAAAAATTCATATGGGGAAAGAAAACTTATCTTCTCTCTACCTTGCTTTTACAGCTTCCAATAAATAAGGGTTGTCTCAATTTAATTGACCCAAAAGCTTATGTTCGATTTATTATTGCTAAAGCTTATATGAATATGGACAAAGATCAGTCATTTAATCTCCCAGATAGTGACATATTTATTATTAATGGATTGGGAGCTGAAAAAAGATCGTATCTTACTGATATGTTGAAGGCATATAAAGATTTGCAAAATGAACTTGATGTAACTACCCTAGATGGTATTATATATAAAGATTTAAAAAAAGAAAATTACCAAAATGAAAATAATTGGTTGAGCTGTTCAATGAAAAATGTTTAAAAAAAATTTCACTCAATATATACTCATCAGACATCAATGAGATTTATTTTTAAGTTAATCAATGGGATCCTACTTACAACTACCTATATTAATAAAGACTGGGATTGAGTTTGAATGAAACCTGTATTATGTGTAACAGGGGCAGTGAAACTTTTATGCACTTGTTTGAAGATTGCTATGCCTTTAGAGAAATTAGAATGAAGGTCTTTCACAGGCGTATAATAAATATCAAATATCTTATATAAAAATATGTTATAAACTTCAATCCGGATAATGCGAATGTAATAATCCATATGTTGAAATCATTGTGGGCAATAATATGTTCACTTTTATTTGATAATAAGAAATTCAATTGGTTAAAAAAAAATGGATAAAGATTGGGAGAACTACTTTAACTTATGCCTAAAGTATTGCCCCACAAAAACCTTCCAACGTGTATGGGGAGGAATTGCTCTCTCCAAATGTGAAATCTGGGAGTTAAACATATAATAAAGAATTGTAATGTAAAGAAAAAGGGTCTAAATCGTAAACAGTGACAATTAACAGATGACAGGAAAATTAAGTGAACATGATGCAATGTGTATAATGGACAAGTGGAAGATAATACTGTTCCTTTTTTTTTGTTTTTTGTTTGAACTAGAAATTTATTTTATAATTATGTAAACATGTTGTGTTTTAATAAAGTGTATTACTTAAAATAAAAAGTGTTTTCTACTTAAACTCTTACACAATTCTTTAAAAAAAAAAAACAGAATATTTATTATTAGTATTCAAATATCAAGCATATATTGATCCAGACAATTTTGAAATATACTAATGAACTTATTATTTGCAGCTATATTTGGCCCATTTTCTAAAAAATTATATTCCAATCAATATGTTCAAAAGCGTTGTTGTTGTTATTATTATTATTATTATTATTATTATTATTATTATTATTATTATTATTATTATTATTATTATTATTATTATTATTATTATTATTATTATTATTATTAATAATAATAATAATAATAATAATAATAATAATAATAATAATAATAATAATAATAATAATGATAATAATAATAATAATACCAAAGATACTGATGAAAAAGAGATAATAAAAAAACAAATAAACTCACACAGTAATAGTGATCAAGAAAAAATATATATAACACACCAAACACCCAATATTAAAAATAATACAACAATGGAAATTATGGAAGCTATCACCCCAAATATGCCTCAAATCACCAAAGCTGATACAGAACAAAGAAGAAGACCAGGCTGCCCACCAAAGAAACATAGAGGGCCCAAAAAAATCAAAACAGAATCCAACCTTAGTCTTTCTGATCACAACAATACAACTACAGTGGAAACAGATGAAGATCTGGAAATGGAATATGAGAATAAATGGAAAGAAACACCAGATCAATCCTAATATTTAAATCTCAACCAAAAAACATAATGAAAATAAAAATTGTGGCAATCAATGTTAAGGGTTTGAACTCAACCTCAAAAATTAATAAGTTAAAACATTGGATCAAGGATATACAACCACACTTGCTTGGTATACTTGAGACAAAAATTTATGCTGGATCACAAACTGATCCAGCCAAACATTTAAATATGGAAGGTTTCTGTGCATGCTCCAGAGACTCTTCCTCTCTCTCAGCTGGCACTGGACTCATAATTGCTAGAAATTGCCCATTCACAACGTTCAAAATAATTCACATTGTCATGAACTTATTAATTGCAACCTTCAACCAAAAAAGCATAACAATAAATCTGGTTTTCGTATATATGCCTTTACAGGATAAAAAAATAGATATCATAATTGCAAACATTAATTCAAGATTAGCTACAACTTCAAACCCAACTGTCTTAATTGGAGATTTTAATTTAAAATATCAGGAATTTACCCAACATTGGCTTCACAGAATAAACATACCACTAATGAGTGGTCAAGATTTTTTGCCAGATGATGCCATCTCTTTCCACAATAATCGTTTCTCTTCACTTATTGATCTGTGCTTTTATTCTCCAATGCTTCACCACCTTATTGAAATAAAACTAACTCCCTCAACTTTTTCCGATCACTCAGCTCAAATAGTCACAATTGACTGTGCCCAAATTCAAATATCACCCTTTCCACTTACAAGAACAATTAGAGTTTTATTCCCAGAAACAACCCCTGAATTTCTGTTTTCTGAGACCTACATAATGCTAAACAAAATCAAAGATATGACTTTAAACCCGGTCCAGAAATATCTAGCATTTATGGAAATGGTGTCCTTTAATATCAACCATATAACAAAAAAACAACCTCCACCATCAAGACTTTTGTCTCTGGCAGATCAGTTACACCAGAGAATAATCATGATTAACCCATCACACTGCACCCAGCAGTATATATTCAAGCTTACACATGCATACAATAAAGCATGTGATGAACTCAAAAGCTACCTGAAGATAAAGAAAAGCAAGGTATGCCTAACTAGGCCACACACTTGGACAAGAGATTATATAAGATGGGCACTGGGAAACCAACCACATGTAAAAGTGCCAATGGCACTATATACAAATAGTGGAACATATGCAGGACACAATATGATTATGCCAATTTTTGAATATTTTAAAGAGAAATTACAAAAAAAACAACCATATAAAATACCACATAATCTGTTTGGCCCACCAGAGACAAAAACCCCATTCACAAAAGATCTATTCACAACAAAACTAAATACTATTCGAAACGCTTGCCATCTAGGTAGTCTTGGAGTCCCATTGTTTGTATTAAAGCATCTAAGTAAATTCACAACAGAATATTTGTGTCAGTTAGCAAACCATCTAGTGCAACAAATTCAACCCATGGAGGGTGTCTATCCAATAGCCATAGTACCCTATAATAAAAAGAAAGCAATTATCCCACCTATTACAGACCTCAGGCCAATATCTATGGGACCTTTGCCGATCAAAATTATGGAGAAAATTATTAAAGATGAAATTGAACCATATATAATGCCACTTATCTCCGAAGCACAATATGCAAAAAAAAACTCTTCAACAACAGAAGCAGCCTTATTCTTCAAAGCAATTCTAGCCACAGTAAAACAGCGGAAAAAATACGGACCCATTGTCATGCAGCTTGACATAGAAGCTGCATTTGACTCAGTCAATATATACACACTTCTAAAAATGCTAAAAGACACAGAAATTCCTAGAACACATCTATATATAATTGCTAACCTGCTTCTGAACAGAGAGATCCATATAACTTTAAATGGAAGAAACTCACCATCTTTCACACCCACCAAATCTATATCCCAAGGATCCCCTCTTAGTTCACTATTGTTTATATTTTACATCAATCCCCTTATTAAAAGCATACAAAATGCATTTACTGGGATCGAGATACCAGACACAACACAGCGCACTACATGCATTGCCTATATGGATGATGTTACCATATTCCTAACATCAAAAAAACAAATACCGCAACTCCAAAAGATATTACAAGAATATTCACAAAAATATGAATTAACATTTAATCCGGCAAAAACCACAGCCTGGTCACTATACACTGGTAAACCATGTACATCAATTTACAAATCAAAACCAAACTCTTTCCTTGGGTTCCCATTTCATATGGGAATTACAGGAATGAGATGCCATATCCAAAATAAACTTAAAGAAGAAGCCACAAAAATTATAAACTCCTTGTCCAAGGCATATCTTTCACTATATTCCAAAGTACAGTTAATTAACCAGCTTATCACAACCAAAATAACATACTATGTACCGGTTATTTCATTCTCAAAGGGGTTCATTTCAAAAATTAAAACCATATATAATAAACTACTTTGGGCCAGAAAAACAGTAGCAATTTCCACAAAAAAACTTAGCCAACCCCTAATAAAAAATGGACTTGGCTTGCACAACATCAATATTTTTCATCTACAAAAGTTAAGGAACTCAATAATCACAATACTTGCCAAATACCCAAAAATTAACCACTTGCTAGAAGTTACTCCAACAGATAGACCACCTCCAAAAGGTTCCTTTTTCACCAACATTATATACCAATGCAAAACCACAGACAAGATTCCAGAACAGTATTTGCATAAGTATTCATACTGGGATATTTATGGTTTAATAAACAGAGAAGCAGATACTAATGTTATACAACCTATGCTAGGAATTAACAACAAGAGACTACTCAAGGAATATAAAAAATGGGCTCTAGAGCCCAAATACTTTGATTTTATCATGAAAATCAATCTCATTGCCTTGCCAACAACCCACTTTCTTTATCATAAAAGAATGTATATATCTATTGACCCCTTCTGTGGACTCTGCCATCGAGCAGAAGAGACACTGGACCACTTTATTTATCAATGTGTAGCACTTAACCAAACACGACAGATGATGTGTAACACCTACAGAAAACCAGGTACAATCATTAATCACATAATAGCTGCTTTTCAGGGAAGATCAATACCTAGCATTAGGGCAGCCACATTTGTTCTATATGCATACTGGTGCACCCGATGTACTTTCTTAATTGGCAATAACACCAGATGACACCCAGCTACATTTAGCAACAAACTGCTACACATTCGAAATAGAGATAAAATAATAACCAACCCCCACTTATATGCAGCAACATGGTCATTGTTAAAACAACCATCAATGCTGTGAATGCTGCAAAGAAAACTATCATACAACTAACATTCAAAGTGACATGCGGACAAAACTAAATAAGCTCCTCAAACTTTAGAACTCTGATTATTTTTGCTTTTTTATTTTTTATATTGTTATAGTCCATTAACCACAAAGTGTAACCACTAAATTCATTTATATGTGTTTACCCTAATATTATTCATTGTATGTTAAATTTCAAATTTTCTAGATGTAAACTTATGTAAACCATTGAGATCAATAAAGCCTTTATTGAAACGTAATAATAATAATAATAATAATAATAATAATAATAATAATAATAATAATAATAATAATAATAATAATAATAATAATAATAATAATAATAATAATAATAATAATAATAATAATAATAATAATAATAATAATAATAATAATAATAATAATAATAATAATAATAATAATAATAATAATAATAATAATAATAATAATAATAATAATAATAATAATAATAATAATAATAATAATAATAATAATAATAATAATAATAATAATAATAATAATAATAATAATAATAATAATAATAATAATAATAATAATAATAATAATAATAATAATAATTCAATTCAATTTATTCTATGAAATAAAACAAAGTACATCACAAATATTTAAAAACTCCAAACAAGAAAAATCTTGTGTGTGGAATTTACATGTAAAAATAAATTAAATAAAAATACAATCAAAAACTCAAAAGAACAGTTTAGGAAATAAATAAAATTAATTAAATAAATAAAATAAATGCCAAAATTAATACATACTACACAACCATTGACACAAATATTTTTTGAATGATATATAAGAAATATTATTCAGATCAATTGAACATTCATATACAAATTTATTAAACAACTTTGACCCAGAATAAACATATTGTCTTCTACTAGATTCCTTAAAAAATTTTGGTAAAGGTAATTGAAATTTATTAGAAAGATGAGTATTTAGAACATAAACTCTAGAATTCAGAAAAGGTTTAGCACAAAAAATATCAAAAATAACTCTATATTGATATAAGTGATTTACATCAAATAAACCAAATGCAATATAAATATCTCGAACAGAAGAGGAACGAGATCTACCAAAAATAATGCGCAAAGTATAATTTTGCAAAACACGCAAAGAAGATAAAATAATAATAATAATAATAATAATAATAATAATAATAATAATAATAATAATAATAATAATAATAATAATAATAATAATAATAATAATAATAATAATAATAATAATAATAATAATAACAACAACAACAACAACAACAACAACAACAACAACAAGAACATGAAAAAATTACTGGGACCATGATCATTGATTTATATTGTAAATAAACTTGTACAATAAATATTTTATAAAGTGTAGAAAAATCTAAAACATTGTGAAAGCCACTATCTAAGTTCTAAAATGTCCATTTTTAAGTGCAAAGAGACTCTAATCACTGTAATGTAATAATTGTGTAAACCTATGTATAACACTATGTATAATCAACAACCAATGTAACCACTTGTTTTTGAATAAAGTTACTTTTAAAACATAATAATAATGATAATGATGATGTGATGATGATGGTGGTGGTGGATATGATGATGATGATCATCATCATCATCAAATAGTTAATTGCTGAGAAGTTGATAAAAATTTGGTTTCCAGATGTGACAGCTGTTTCATAATTCATAAACCTTGAATTCCAGAGTCAGCCATTCTATATCCACATCCTAAACTGCACACAGAATCTTAATGACAAATAAATATCCGTCTGTAGTTTGGTGTTGTTGTAGAATGTCAGACAGAACTCAAGATCCAGGGATGCAGTTCAGTTCTGTCACTTCTAGTATTCAAATTTAGTATAAAGTCCAGAGCAATAAAAACATTGGATTATTATTAATTGATTAAAATTTGAGAATTCTTCCTTGTATATTTTATTCACATTTATTTATAGATTTTTTTAAACACACATTGCTTACTTGTAAGAACTAATGGTGAAACAGTAACATAATAACAAACTATACCCATGATATTTAAATCTGGGCTAAATAAACTTAAAAAATACATTCAACAGGCTTGGAATCATCTTTCAGGTAATTAGTTCATAGTCATTTACCCTTTTCATTGTTCCTTTATGAAGGTCATTGGAGAGATCTTTTGGTTTATAATGAGCTACTTAAGGGTTCTTGTCTATTTATCTTCAAAAACTGTCAAATAATAAAACAATTTTCCTATTGTCTCATTTAATATAAAGGAAGTTTTTTTCAGGGCCATTATTTCCAAGTCAGTGACTACAACAATAAATCAAAATATATAAGAAGGTCATTATTGTCTTTTTCATTAATTCATCTGAAATTAACTATGTGGTCATTCACTGAGTTTTTACTGATTCAGTTTTGGCATAAAATAAAAACATAAGTACTGTAAAATGACATTTGTACTGTATACTTTTAGGAAATTAAGTTGTTCATATAATTTCAAGGTTTAAAATGAAAGCACTAAGAACATTTGATTTAAGAATGCTCCCTGAATTGATAGCAGGTCATGTGAGCAATCAATATAGTTCTTGACTTTGCCAGATATGATGATTTTAAATCTTCAGTTAAAAATGCATATTTTTATTAGACTGTGTAAGGTTATGCATGTGAAAAATACTTCCATTTTCTATAGTAAATTTTATGTGATGACTAATAAGAATGTTATTTTTAAATGAAAGAATGAGCATTTTGATGAGACAACAATTATGTCAAGGACAGACTATGATTGCTTTCATTGGGAAAAATAGCTAAGGACAATAAAAAAAGATAGCTAGACAAGCAATTGAAAACATTAAAAAAGAAATTTTCTGAAAAAGGCATTAAAAGATACCTTACAAAACACTACATAGACTAAAACATAATAGTGAGATTTATTTGTGGTTCATAGTTTCTTTTTCTCATTTTTCACTTAAAAAGATAAACTGTATTCATTTATGAATAGCTTTTAATATGCTTGCATAATTCATGGCATAATAGGAAGTGAATTGCCTGCCCTTTTTTATGATTTGGGATTCAAATTCAGGTAAAAAGCAATTTTCTTTTATATATAAATAAGCACAAATAAATTTTTACTATTAGAATAAAATAATCAAATGGTTTATTGATAGGGAGTTCATAGGAAGTGAGCAGCAAAAATGCCAGAATGGGCCATAATTCATAAATTTTGATTGAGCTGTAGAGTCTGTGCAACACCTTTAATTATTGATTAATAAAGGATATTTAACTACTCATGGCCAAAGGGTAGGGAAAACATCTCTAACCTTATCATTTTGCATTTTGTTCTAATTGAATAAATATTAACTTTTTCATTTTGTGTCTCTGTAAACTTCGCTTTGCAGTATACTATTTAAAGTTCCTTTTATTATTACTTTTACTTTGCCTATATGGAAAGGCAAACAAAACATAATGCGTTTAGACATTAAATGAATGAAAGTACTACACAGTACTTATGCATAAGCCCACATGCAAATTGAAACTTCTCCATGACACATTTTAACCTAATTGTAAAATATTAGACAATTATGTGAATTTACTATATTTTAATTAATTAGAGGGGATTTGAACACAGATTTTTAAGCTCCCTTTAGTCCCCATTTTATCTCATAGAACCAACACACATGACCACATACATGTGAAAAACATAAATAATCTCCAATATACATATTTTATGCTGAACCAGCATTGATTAGTTGGTCCGGATCATTGTCTCTCAGTTTATATTAAGATAGCAAATCTTCACACTTTAATGGGCAGGGTTCAATCTACTATTCTCCCAACTTTGCAGCCATCTATATCATTGAAAATCTGATGATGGAATGTTCAAAGTCCTTGTTGATGCTGATATTATTGACATATCCATTCTGACTATATCGGCATCAACAAGGGCTTTGAACATTCTATCATCAGATTTTCAGTAATATAGATAGCTGAAGAGTTGGAGAGTAGAATAGATTGAATCCTGTCCGTTAAAGTATGAAGATTTGCTATCTTAATATAAATTGAGCATTGATCATATATATGTATGTAGGAAATGATGATCCAGACCAATTGCTGAGTGCTGATTCAGCACGTATTGATCTTTTTCACATGGATGTGATCATATGTGTCGGTTGTATAAGATGGAATGGATGATTAAAAGGAGATTGAAAATCTGTTCAAATTCCCTCTAATTACATCAAGCTTAATGTAATCATTATACTGATATTCAAATATTATATTTTAATTAGTTCTCTTAAAAATTTTTTTTAGATATTTTGAATGAAATATATATATATTTCTGTAGCAAAAGACAAAAGGAAGGTTACTTCAAATATTATATTATCCGTATTATTTATTGTTTTACATCACTATTAATTTATATAAGCACAGACTTTCACAAGACTCACCCCCTCTCCACACTATCGCATAACACTGATACACTTGAACACATATGTTGAAAAGATAAATAATCATCAATATACGTGGCCTTTTTGCATTCCATCATCAGATTTTTAATTGAATGGACGGTTGAAGAGTTGGAGTGTGGAGTAGATTGAAGCCTGTCCATTGAAGTATGAGGATTGGCTATTTTAGTATATATCTGAGCACTTATAGCATATATGTGTAGAGATGGTAATCTGGACCAACTGATGATTACTGGTTTAGCATGAGATACGTATTTTGGTGATTATTTATCTTTTCAACATATATGTTCAAGTGTATCAGTATTATGAAATAATGTGGAGAGTGGTGGGTCGTGTGAAAGTCTATGCTCATATATCCTATATATTACATATATAGACACAGGTATATAATAAGCCTGTGTGTTTCAGTTTTCACTATTAATTGTACAATTTTTGCACTTTTAAAACTTTTGTTTTATTATTTTAATTTATTAAAAGAAAAACTATATGCTGGAAGGGAAGTTGAGACGTCCTGGTACTAAGATACTGTGGTAAAGCAATAACCTTTTATCAATGTAGGTGAATAAAACTTGTGGTATAATGGTTAGCTTATTAGCCTGCCATACTTATGACCCGAAGTTTCAAAATCTGATAGCGCGAATAAAAAATATTACATTCTGAAGATTTCCTTGCAGACTAGAGGTATTTTCAGATAGTCAGATAACTCGCACACAAACAACCTGGCATCTTACAATGGCTAGTAAATGGTTACTTGTTTAGTTTTAGCTGGAGATAAATTAATTAAGTCTGAGGACAATAAGAGTTCGTCAGAAAAATGACTGTTAAAAATAAATAAATTTTTCACCAAATATGAACAAGTGAGATACCATCACATACGGGTGCTAAGACCACAGTTTATCTTTACTTTTAATTTACCAATGATTGTTTCCCTTTTAATACAACTTATTGTATTATCTCGTACAAAATTTAGACTTATCGTAATCTTTGACGAGAACAGAGTTTTAAAGCTTTGTTATAAAAGAAAAAAGCTCTTGGTATGACTTTTGTCCGCAATTGAGATAATTATTTGTTTAATTGTTTGCTTTGTTTAATTAATCTCAACCTTTAAGTAATTTATAATATTTTTTTTTTAAAGATTTTTTTTTTTTTAAATCATCATTATATCAAGATAAGATTAAGTAGTTTTTCTTTTTAGAGTACAAACAAGTTATACAACTAACAAAATCCCTTTGAGCACTGAATCTGAGTATTCATGTGAGTGTGTGTGTGCATGCTCTCCGCTCGAAGGAAGATTAAAATTAAAAGAGCAGTAGCATATTCGATACATTTAGACACTGATAAGGAAGTGGTCAGTTTAGTATTGCTGATTAGTCTCTTAATAATTTCAATAACCCAGTTTAGAGCTTTATTATAAACTCAATGAAAGTTGTAAGTACCGTATACACACACACACACACATACGCACGAGCGTCTGTAAAATAATTTCTCTGCTTACATTAAAATTAAGATTTATTTAGAAATTATAAGTAATTATCAATTTCTGAACCATAAGGAGATTAATACTAAAGTTTTTAGATTCAGAGAAAATATTTTCAACTGCCATGATCTTTTAACGTTATCACTCACAATTCAAAAATTATTCCAGTATCATTTATATAAGTTAGATGCCGGTTATCTCGCATTAAAAATGATTATACATTTATAAATAAATAATAAAGTTGTTTATTGATAGTATATTTATAAATTTGAAGATTTTACTATCATCAATACTATTAGGCTGTTTTTCAAAGGAAGAATGGCTATTTTAACAGCATAAGGAAAATACATTAATAAAATATTAACGCTTTGAAACATGAAAAAAAAAATAGCCAAGTTTGGCAATAAACGTATAACCCATTCAGTCATCATTTTCAACCACTATCGATCCATTTTCAGGATAAAGGTCTCTCCAAGTTCAATCTCTGGAACCATAAATACATCCACCTATATATTGCATGATGGTAATTTGATCTATTTATTAGATATTTTATATTGCTAGCTTTTAATTTTTATTTCAGAGAAAAAATTGTATTATTTTTTTTTTTGAAAAGCTTCAACACCACATCTAAATGTAGATTTTTTTTTATTGTAATCTATCTTCAATCATACCTTTCCTATAAAGTGATCAATATTTTTTTAGAAGGACTTTAAGATTTCTAAGCAGGTTTATGTTTATCAGCAAACCATGTTCAAGTTATCATGAAATATTTTTAAGATACCCTCTACTGGTCATTTAGTTCACATTGCCAATCCAGTGAAGATACGATTTTACTGAAGTAGACCCTACAGCATCATATCTAAAATATGTTAATTATACTGATGGTGTTGCCATCATATTTTAAAAATCATTGAATATCCTTAAAGAAAATGTTTCTAATGTCTTTAAATTTTGATCTAAGGGTTCAGATCACACATACATGTAATAAGTTGAATAAAATAATAAATCTATGCATAACTAATGCTATTGAAATAGTTACATGATTATTATAAAATATTCCTTATTAAATGTAACAGCAGTATATTTGAAGTGGTTTTCCATTCCAACATTGAAGTCATCATATTTAAATAAAAAGCTATAGAATATAATTAAACTAATTTATTTAGTTAGTTTATTACAGTTAAATTTATTATTTTTATTATAATTACAATTAAACTAATTTGTATTTTTAAGTTCATGACTAAAAGCCAAAGCTAAGACAATTTTTGTTTCTTTTACTGGCTAAGTATTTTTTAAATATTAATTATGAACTATACCAATGTCTTTATATACTGACTCAAAATATCAAGGCCATTCTATAAATCATCTTTCAAATTAGTAAGAATACCACAATTTAACAGATAAGAAGATATATAAGATGTAATATGTTGGACTATTTCCATCATTTATGAGTGAATATTGAATGTATAGAAAATTTTAAACTTTATTTAAACTTTTCAAATACAAACAACTTGTTAGTAATAACACACAAATAGACAATACAGGTTAGTAATTACACAACGTTTCGAGTAGTATTATTCTCCACTCTTCTTCACGCTCTACCAACTGAGCTATTCTGTCAAAGGCCTTTGACAGAATAGCTCAGTTGGTAGAGCATTTGCCTTAAATTCAATATACAAGAATCTAAAGGTGCGAGTTCAACTTCTAAGCGAATATTGTCACTGTGCATGTAGGCCAGCAACACCTGAAGAAGAGTGGAGAATAATACTACTCAAAACGTTGTGTAATTACTAACCTGTATTTTCTATTTGTGTGTTATTACTAACAAGTTGTTTGCATTTGAAAAGTTTAAATAAAGTTTAAAATTTTCTATACATTCAATATTCACTCATAAATGATGGAAATAGTCCAACATATTACATCTTATAATATATCATCATTACTAACCTTCAGACAAATAAATAAGAAGATATATATATATATAATAACTCATTGCAATTATCTATATATATTTGAAGTACTGTCTAGCTACAGAATATGACAATAAATTTTAAAAGCAAAATGTATTGTCATATGCTGTAGCTAGAGGGCACTTCAATCACATATAGGCAATTAGAATGACTACATCTCAAAACATTAATTATCTAAAATATTTAGCAATGTAAGTTTATATATATATATTGTTTTTGCTTTAATCACCAAAACTTAAATATCAAACATTGATGCACGTTTATTCCCGTTTCATGAAGTTGGTCTAAAACTATTTAAAAAAAAAACATTTTCTTAAAAATAGAAAACAAGTTGAAGGTAGTACATATTTTTATATAGCATTTTTATTTTAAGTATCTCAAATTTTCTCAAAAATAATAGCACTTCCTTTCATTGCATAATGAAAACATTTATAATCAACTCCAATAAGCTTCTTAGCACCAGCAGTTGCTTTCAAACCAGTTTAATTATTTGAATTCAATGTCTAGATTGAATGAATATAAGCAATATATAAACTGCATCTTTGCTGTGAAAACACTTTTATTGCAGACGCTGGGTGACTAAATTTATGCTTATAGTGCGTAAAGGAATTTGAAACAGATTCTTTCAATTTCAACAATAACAGAAATTTTTAAGATACTCACTTGAAGTCAAATAATTCAAACTATTTTTTTTGCACTACAGAAAGTAAAGATTAAAATAAACTCCAGAATAAATATAAAAAAAATCATTAGAGTCATAAAGAATTCTATATTCAACCATTTTAACTATAGAAGATCAAATGCCACATTAGCTAAAAGAAGTTAAAATCTTTTAAATATCATCTAGGTTTTGAATAATTTCTTTTTAATGGATTGTATACATTTTATTCCTAGTGTTATCATTTGACATACTGCTGATCTTAACAAATTTGATTCTGAATCAGTAATGTTCATATATATCAGGGGTGGTGAAGATGTTGTCTGCGGTTGACCAGTTGACAGCAAGGTCTCTATAAGTTGATCGTGAAGCTGATATGAACATTGACAAATTATAGATATAAATTCAGCGCTGATTTGAATATAAAAAATAATAAAAAGTAAAAAAATTCAAAATTATTCTCATTTAAAAATAATTAAATTTAAAATAACACTTGTTGTTTTTAGCGATCTCAAAAATAAACCCAGGTTGGAAGCAAATAAAACGAATTAAATTATTTTTGTGCAATGCTAGAACTAAAATTTTTAAAAATATTTAATTGCTGTTTTCCCAAAGAGGAATGAAAATAACTTGTCTTGGAGAATCAAGGATTTTAATGAACTGATTTTAAGACAAAACAGTTGTGAACTTTTTAAAACACTTCATCTAGCTAGCAAATAATCCCTAATGAGATTTTAAAAAACATGACTTTTCACCATCTATGAAAGAAAATTGGTGTCAAAGCAAGAAACAAACTTTATGTCTAATTATTGTAAAGACTGTTAGCAGAGAAAATGTGGGGATTTTCCGAGGCACAGAAATAGAAAACTTTTGTAAAATACTATTTTTATTCATTATATATTTTTTTTTCTCTCTAGAAAAGTGTCATCAAAATAAAAATAAAAAAATTTTTTTTTTTACTTTGTAATTTTTTTTTTTTTTGCAAAATTTGCCTCTAATTTATTTTAATACAATTCTAGAACAATAATTTTTTTTTTTTCTTAAGGTTTTTTAAAATTCAGGACCAGCTCTAGAAAATAATTATTTATAGGTTTTAATAAATATTTTATAAAGTGACATGGACAAATGTAATACTAGAGGGAGTTAAGATAATTTATTAATAGTCATAGTAAAATCAGTTCATAAGTATCTTCTAAAAATGTCATCAATATTTGTGAGTAGCTAAAAAGCCCTTATAAAAAACCCCACCAATTTGTAAGTATATTCTCAAAAAACAGAACTTCAAAACATTATTTTTTTCTGTTTTGGGTTTCATTCTGATAAAAAAAAACCCTTTTTTTTATGTTTTCCAGTTTGATATCACAAAAAAATACATAGTCACTGTCAGATATACTTTCACCAAAAAAGTCGCCCCCAATATCTAAAAGTTAGCCTCATATATATATATAACCAATGCATTTCCAATAGCTTGCTAATTTCCAAATGCAGTTCTCATTATAACAGCCAAAGCTTCATATACCAATTGAAGCTACAATCTGTTGTCAAGGCAACCTTTATAGGAAAAGATGGATTTCACACTTTACTCTAAGATTTTTAAAAAGACAAAGAATGCTAACATTCGATGGTATCAAGCTGGGATTTTTATCTGCATAGAGGTTCATATAAACTCCAACAGGAAATAATAATATGATTTAAAAGTAGATTAATAAATAATTATTTTTATAATCTTTAAAAAAAACTGACATTGAGTACTTTAAATATAATAAATCATAAATGTTAGTTGCTTAATTGTAATTCACATGCCAACAACCAAAGTATAATAATTAACCCAGAAAATAGATTATCTTTGCCTGTTGAATGGGGTTTATTTAATCTTCTAAGCAGATAAAAAATTTAATCTCTTTGTCTATTTAAAGATAAAATCCATCTTTTATTTATTCAGACTTCTTTGATAAAATACTGTATTCCTATTGGTTTATTAAACTTTGGCTGTTATTACATGAATACATATAAACAAATTGCACTTAATTCAGAATTTAAAAAAACTAGATAAAATCAAAATAAAATATTCACCACAATCAATGGTGTCACTACCAAGGAAACATTTTTTAAGTACAAAGTCAAAGTGGATTTATATTCATCTACTATCCCATCAATTTTAATTATTTGAATATTAGTAAGAATTATAGGATAGCAGGTTAGTATAAACATCTTTTGTATTGGATGTTTTTGTACTAAAAAAATCCAAAATATATTTTAGAAAATTGTATGAATAAATAAGAATTTCCTCAAGTACTATTAATTTTGTTCAGCATAGAGTTTGCATTCAATCTAGTAATATAGTATTTCTTTGTTTATGAGATAGACCAAAATTAGTAAACTTATTGTAAGAATGCAAACAATATTGTGTTTAGGAAGATATCACTCACATTTAATCATTGACACAGTGGTTTATTTTTATCTCATTAAGTCATTTAAATCATAACTGAATCTTGCTTAATATCAATGGCAAAATTTTCTTTTATCTTTCACTTTTGCAGTGTGTGCACTTTTATGGCCATATAGACCTGATTCTTTACATGTCAGTATCAGAGTATCCAACAATCACCACTTTATTCGTTTTTATATTCAATAAAACTGAAATGCGATAATAAATAATTGTAGAACTGATAGCTGGGATCATATGACATTTAAGTACTAAAAGTGACAAATTGAGCTTTAAATTACTTACTGTGCAAAGGTGCCTATTATATGTAGTGAAAGCCTGCCATTAAAGCTTTCAATCTCTTACTGATGATGAAAACATTTAGCTTGCTGACAACTGCCAGTAAATTTTACTATATCCAATCAAATTATGGCATAATAGTATGATGATTTGCATACTTTTGTTTATTTTCTATTGCAAAATTTTAAAGATAGTGCTATTAAATTATATAGGCATGGTTTCATGAATAGATGGTTTGGCAGATTCTAAGACTCTAAATCCTCAAATCATGAATTCCTCTCTTTATTCCAATGCTCAACTTTCTTATTAATTCTCGGGAATAAACCATTTCGTATAACTCTATTCAATATTGTTTCTTTTTTCCAGTTGAACATATGTTCATTGATGTATACATAGTCTACTTTTGAATACATATGATTTTAATCTCTAATTATTATTTAAGGAT